>JAZKJV010002188.1:0-134553 GCA_037367405.1 Ottelia alismoides | reverse complement strand
TCACCGTTGCGCGTGCCGAGTGCGACCCACGTATTGATCGTGATGTTCTCGCGTAGGAATCGTACCGAGCCATCGCCGAGAACGACGTTGATGCCGCCACTATGCATGCTACTTGCATCCTCGACGTGGAACACGCCGCCGCGACGATTCGGTAACCGATTCTCACTCGCGTCGCTTGTGTTCGTCATGCACAGAATGTGGCTCTCCTCCGTGTCCCCCAGAAGCGTCGGATCGAGTTGCGGAACCTCGGCGCCCGTCACGCAGCCCACCCATGTCGTCTGTGGCGAGCGCAAAAAACTCCGTTCCGTGACCATCACCGTGTTACTCGTGCCGTCGGTAATCGATAACGCCGTGAATCCGCGGCCCATCAACGAGCGATCACGCAGCAATGTTCCGTTGTCCGTGTCGGCATAGTCGCTGATCTCAAACGTACCGCCCATGCCGACGTAGTTCGCGAACGCCACTTCGCAGATATCGCCGCCAGCGCTGGTCACCATGAACGTAGCTTTATCGATCGCATCCGACGGACAGCGATACACCTTCAGAGCCTGGACACGCGCTGGTGCGTGCATCATGTGTTCGATGCCCACTCGCGTGTTAATCGTGCGATACAGGTTTTCCTGCTCGACATACGGTAACAGCACCGCCGCCCAGCCCCAACCTGGACCCGTGCTCACGTCGTCCGTCGTTGCAGCGAGGGAAATCCAGCCAGGTGGGAAGTAACCGTAGGTGCTGTGGTAATTGTGGAAGCCGGTCGCGATTTGCTTCAGGTTATTCGTACACTGCGTGCGTGCGGCGGCTTCGCGGACCTTTTGCACGGCCGGCAACAGCAACCCAATCAAAATCGCAATGATGGCGATCACAACGAGCAGTTCGATCAAGGTGAACGCCGTTCGTCGAATGGAATGTGAATGATGCATTGTCGTACCTGCGAGAAGAATGGTTCGCTACAGTTTATCAACGTATTACCGAACAGTCGCGATTAACGGTTCCGAATTTCTTGAATTGAGACTCCACATGTCCGACTTACTTCCGCTGAATCATCTCTCACGGCTGCCGCAGCGCCGCGATTGGCGGATCGGCTGCGTGGGGTCTGGCTTCATCATGCGTGATTGCCATCTTGTGGCGTATCGCCAGGCCGGATTTAACCCTGTCGCGATCGCGTCGCGGAACGTTGCCAGTGCCGCCGAAGTAGCGGCGCATCATCGCGTGGCCACGATTCATGACCGTGTCGAGGCGTTGTTGGCGGATACGAGCATCGAAGTCTTGGATGTCGCCGTACCGCCCGAATCACAACCGCCGATCCTGCGGCGCGCCGTCGAGTTGGGCCGTGGGCGATTGCGTGGTATTCTGGCCCAGAAGCCACTGGCGATGAGCGTAGCTGAGGCGAAGGAACTCGTGAGCGTGTGTGAAGCGGCAGGCATTGTTTTGGCCGTGAACCAAAACATGCGCTACGACCAGTCGGTGCGGGCGGCTAAGGAATTGCTGACGCGCGGCGACCTTGGTACGCCAGTGTTCGCGAGCATCGACATGCGCGCGATTCCGCACTGGATGCCGTGGGCACAAGGGTTGGCATCACTGAGTACGTTTGTGATGAGCATCCACCACCTTGACACGTTTCGCTATTGGCTCGGTACGCCCGATCGTGTGTTGGCGAGTACGCGACCCGACCCACGCACACAGTTCCCCCATCGCGATGGGATCAATTTGTACATCCTGGAATACGACTCGGGTATACGGGCAGCGGCGTGGGATGACGTGTGGGCCGGGCCGGCGCGAGAAGGCGCCGCGAGCGACATCGGCATACGCTGGCGGATCGAGGGGACCGACGGCGTCGCGATTGGCACGATTGGGTGGCCGAAATATCCGGCGAAAGAACCCAGCACCCTGCGGTACAGTTCGACGCGGCAGCCGAACACCTGGATCGAACCGCGTTGGAATGAAGTGTGGTTTCCGGATGCGTTCGTCGGCACGATGGCGCAGTTATTGTGTGCGATCGAAGACGGCGAACCGCCGGCGATCAGCGGTCGCGACAACATCGAGACAATTGCCTTGTGCGAAGCTGTCTACGCCGCCGCGACACAACACCGCGTGACAACTGTGCGTGAGTTTCTGGGCACTCGGACTCAGAATCCGGATTCACCTCTCGCTTGAGGAGAGGTGAATCCGGACGTAACCAGGGACGTGATTATGGACGAAACAGGAATTCCGGACTGTTCAACATCGCCCACGTGATATTTTCGAGTCGTTTCCGCCACGCAGGGTCGAGGCGCTCGGTCGGCGGCGGTCCGAGACGCAACGCTGCTTCCTCTGCGATTCGTATTTCGTTCGCCCGTGGATCGAGATGATTCGACCACGACACAAACGGCGTCGGCTGCCGGACACTCGGCTTCTCACTCGGCGTGCGCAGACGAGTATCGAAGCCATACGCGAGATATTCGACAAACTTCGCACGTTCCGCATCGGTCGGCTTCCGCGTAAACACTCGCATGAACATCGTGTCTACCAACTCACTTGGGCTACTCGCGCTCGTCGCGAGGTGCGTGAAACCGTGGTCGTCACTGAGGCGTGTCAGCCAGGTGCCCAACACGCCGTTCGACACGATTGCCGGTTGCAACACGTTTGCATCGTGGTCGCGTTTACTCGTCGGATCCTGCCGCGCACCACGCCAACCATACGCAGTTAGCACATCGGTCACGGCGGTGATGCGCGGCAAACTCAAACTCGGCCGATCGCGTTCGTTCGATGTCGAGGTCAGCATCCACGATCGCTTGGCCCAACCGAGCGAGATCGAACTGCTTTGCTCGCGAATGCCGTCGACATCCAGACTCACTTCGCCCACATCGAACGGTTTGCCTGTTGCGACGAACAGAGAATCGACGATCGCCTCAGCGCCGAGTCGTCGCCGTGCGGGTGCGGTGAACAGAATCGGCGTCTCGCGCAACGTTGCGTCGCTGGCGCGTTGATAGGCGTGACTCTGCATGATGATCCGAGCGAGTTTTTTCAGATCGTACTCGTTCCGGACCAGTTCGCGACCGAGCCAGCGTAGCAGTTCAGGGTGCGATGGCTGCCCCTTTTCCCAATCGTCAACCGGCTCGACCAATCCGCGACCCATGAGGCGTTGCCACAAGCGATTCGCGATCACTTGCGCGAAGCGTTCGTTCTGAGGTGCGGTGATAAGCGCCGCCAACACATCGCGTGATTCGTTCGGATACTCCGCCAAGCGCGACCCCTGTTCCGCAGCGACGAAGGACTCGAACGGCCAGACCGGCTTGATTTCCGTGCCAGGCTTCAGCGTCACGCTAATGAGCGCTTTGCGGCCGCCCTCGTGCAACTTGTCGAGCGGCACGGAACTGGTCGTGGGCAACTTCAAGGGTTTCTGATTCAGCATCGCCGCGAGTTGAAAGAGGTCTTCTTGCTTACTGCGATGCGCTGGCGCGTCGTGACAGCGGGCGCACTTCATTTCGACACCCAGAAATGCGGCAGCAACGATTGTGCCTTTCGCTGCGAAAGGTGAATCGTTCTGCGACGCAACCGCGAATCCGGCGGGTCCGCCGTATCGTTCGCTGCCACGCATCCGCAACAGTTGCGTCACGAATCGATCCATTGGCAGGTTATCTTGCAACGCCTCCAACAACCACCAGCGAAACGGACCCGTGTTGTTGAGCGTCGGATTGATGAGGTTCGGATTCTCCGCGAGAACGTCTTGCCAATACGACATCCAATGATCGGCCCAGCGCGGATCGGCGAGCAAACGGTCGATCAGTTCGCGGCGTTTGTTCGGTGATGGATTCGCCAGAAATGCTTGGCTCTCGTCGAGTGTCGGCACCACACCAAGCGTGTCGAGATACGCGCGACGCAGAAAGGTGGCGTCGTCGGCGAGTGGCGTGATGGTGGTGTGCGAAACGTCGAGTTTCGGCCAGATCGCACCCTCGCGAATCCAGGTTTCGAGCGTGCGAATTTGCTCCGCGGAGAGTGCGTCCCCTTTCGGCGGCATCCGGTCCGCGTCGTGTGATTTCACACGTTTCATGAGTTCGCTCTCGTTCGGCTTGTTCGCCACGATCGCGGTATTTCCAGGAAGATCGAGTCGCAAGTCACCCTTCGCGTTCTCCCCCACGTGACAACCGTAACACTTCGTTTCGAGAATCGGCTGCACGTGGCGGAAGTAGTCGACGGTAGTGTTTTTCGCGGCGGCTTGACTGATGATGGCGTCGTCGATCGCTTTCGCGAGAAATGCGTCGATCGGCGTAATGGTCGGCGTTGATCGCACGCCACTTGGCACGGGAATTTCCGGCGTCTGCTTCAACCACTTGTTCGCAGCAGTGCGGCGACTTGCCCAGAACGTGGAATGGTCATTGCGGCGTGCGGCGCGTGCGGCGGCATTGACGGTCGCATAATGAGCCGATCGCTCCGAAGCATACTCGTGCCAACCCGCGTCCGTATACGGAACTCGGCGATTCGTCGGCGTGAGCAAGTGCCACGCATCCGAACCTGCGAGTGAAATCGCGACGACCGTTTCGCCAAGTTCCGGTCGACGACGGTTCGTCTTGCCCAGGTAGTTGCCGACGATCGTTTCGAGGACGATCCGATGTTCCCCCTTCGCCGTGAAACTCTGCCACGTTTCGCGATTCCCAGGCGGCGCAAAACGGAACTCCGGACCAAGATTCAAATAATTTTCCAGTGTACGAACCGATCCGTGACCGCTTGAATCCGTGGGTGGGAATGGCGTACTGAGCCGGAGTTGATCGTCGATGTAGAGCCGTGCCGCACCGCGGCCACGGAGAAGGATGCGATGAGTGCCAGGTGGTAGTTTCACCACGCTCGCTGCTCGCAGCAACAACGGATTCGGCCGATCGGCGCGCACGCCATCGTCGATGTAGAGATGCGGTAATTCGAAGAAACCGAAGTGCGTTTCCCGAAGTGTTTCGCTCGCTTTCAATGGTTCGTCTGGCCAAGCGTTTGTGGTCGGCATCCCATCGTGACAGAGTTGCACCAACACGTGATCGCGTGGAATCTGATTCGTACTCAATGCTGGCGCCGGAGCTGTGCGTTGATAGCGTGCGAGAAGAGTCGCTTCCGGCACGATCGTGCGCCAGATCATCACCGAGTCGAGCATTCCGAGGAAACTGTTACTCGCGCCACCGCCGTTACCCGTGCCGAGTTGCACATCGTCCGCATCGTTGACAGGGGGCTTCGTAGTCGCTCCCCCCATATCCCACGCTCCCTCGACACGCTTGCCATCGATCACGCCGCGAATGCTCTTCGGTTCGCCAAACCGGTAACTCACGGCGACATGGTGCCAACCATCTGCGTTGAATCCGCTCGTGCTGGTCCAGCGATGCCAGTCACGTTCGCTGGCGAACAGGAAACTGATTTTCGATGTGCCTTTCGCGCCGTGTAATCGGAGTGCGAAGGTTTGATTCTTGCTGTTACCCTTCGTGCGTCCTTTGCCGACGAGGTACGCGTACGCACCATCGTTGAGCGAGTCGACTTTCACCCACGCTTCGAGCGTGATCGCGTCGCCGTTGGTGAATTGTAGGTTCGGCAATTGGGATTCACGAATGGTGATGCCCTTACCTGTGAAGTGTGCGGCGGTGTTGATCGCGGCGAAAGTGGGGAATTGCGGCGGGCGCGGTCCGGCGGCGGTGACGAGCGTCGGCGGAAGACTCGGTTCGCCGCCGTCGAAGGTCCAGTGGAAAAGAGGCTTGACCGGATCGGAACCGCTATCGTTTTGGGCGAACGCCGCCGACGCGACAAGCACGAGAACAAGGATTGATCGCATAGTGTGCAAGGAATTCGAGGAGGGTAGTGCTGTTACCGACTATACTCGAATGTTCGCGAAGCTGCCACACATCATCCGCCGATTGATGTGGTCGCGAAATTCTCTTCACTTCCAAGCGGCGGCAGACTATCCTGAGGAATCTCTCCAGGAATCGGCCACCATGCTTCTCCTCGGCCAGCAACGTCAACGCACGTGTCAATCGCTGCATCGACGCGCCTTCGTCCAGGTTGGTGCGGCATCGATGCTCGGCTTATCGTTAAGTGGGCTGCTCCGCGCTCGCGCGAGCGGCGGATTGAATCCTGGTTCTGCGAAATCGGTCATCCTTCTGTGGTTATGGGGTGGACCGAGCCAACTCGATACCTTCGACCCCAAACCGCATGCATCGCTCGACTATCGTGGCCCATTCGGCACGATTCCGACGCGAATCGCTGGCGTCCGCTTCTGCGAACTCTTCCCCCAACTCGCCGCCGTCTCCGACAAACTCGCCGTCGTGCGCACGATGACCAGTGCATCGAACGATCATGGTATCGCCGGCACGATTGGCCTCACAGGCAGTGCGGCCGGCGGAACCGGACTTGACGGCAAACCGCTGCCAGGCTCGCCGCGTCCGGCGTTGGGGGCGATCGTCGCGAAGGCGAAACGGAAGGATGTCGCGGCGCCATTTCTGGTTGTCGGCGGCAAGTTGCACCAGGGCAAGAAACCGATTATCGGCGAGGGTGGTGGCTCGCTCGGACATGCTTACGATCCGTTTCGACTGGAATATGATCCGACGCACGGCACGAAAGTGCCTGCACTGCAATTGCCCGCAGACCTCACGCCGGAACGACTGGCCGATCGCCAGGCCCTTTCGCAAGCCTTCTCGCGTACAACCGCCAGTGCTGAGAATCGTTTGTCGACTAGTGCAATGGATGATTACCGCCGTCAAGCGCTCGCGATGTTAACCGCACCACAAGCGATGGAGATGTTCGACTTGTCGCGTGAGTCGAGCAAACTCGCCGACGAATACGGCCGGACACGCTTCGGTCAGTCGTGTTTGTTGGCGCGGCGGCTCGTTGAGGCTGGCGTACCGTTTGTGCAAGTGAACTGGAGCGATCACGTCGAGGCGGAGGAGGATTCTGGCGACGGCGGTTGGGATCACCACTACCGCAACTTCCAAATTATGCAGGATCGCCACGCACTGTGGCTGGATCAGGCGATGAGTCGACTGCTGCGCGATTTAGACGATCGTGGCCTATTGACGTCGACGCTCGTGATCGCGGTCGGCGAGTTCGGTCGTTCGCCGAAGATTAACGATAAAGCCGGCCGTGAACATTGGCCGCAGTGCTATTCAGCGTTGCTTGCGGGCGGTGGCGTGAAGGGCGGACGGTTCGTGGGCACCAGCGATGCCCACGCGGCAAAACCGGCCGACACTCCGCTCACGCCAGGCGACATGAACATGACCGTCCTACACACAATCGGCATGACAAGCGAGCAAATCACCGGCCTGAACATCGCACCGAGTGGTCGAGTGATCGAGGAATTGTTCGTGTGAACAAGTGGTCGACACGTTCACAGACGAAGCGGTTTTTCCTCGGGCAAATCGAAGAGAAGAAGTGGTTCCTCCTTCAATTCCTTGGCGATACGGACCGTGAATGTGCTACCGCGACCCAGTTCGCTTTTCAACGAGACATCGCCGCCGAGTAGCCTCGCCAGTTCACGCACGATCGACAAACCGAGTCCGGTTCCGCCCTGTTCGCGAGTCAGCGGATTCGCGCTTTGGCGGAACTTGTCGAAAATGCGATCGTGTTCCTCTTCGGCGATTCCAACGCCAGTATCCTCAACGGTGAGTCGTGGTCCATCTGCATCAAGTAAAATCGTAAGCGTGACTCGTCCCCCTTCTGGCGTGAACTTGATCGCATTCGAGAGTAGGTTCGCGAGAATTTGGCGGAGTTTGCCGACGTCTTGACGCACGAGTGGTGGTTCGGTCGGCGTGACGAGCCGCAACTCCACGTTTTTCTTCTCCGCCGCCGGCCGATGCATCGCGATCGCTTGCTCGCACAATTCCGCAAGATTGACCAATTCAATATGCAAACGCATTTTACCGGCTTCCATCTTCGCCAGATCCAAGACATCGTTGATCAGCGCCAGAAGTTGCTGGCCACTCGTCATGATGTTTGCGGCATATCGATGTTGCTTATCTGTGAGATTCTCAGCGTTTAACAGCACTTCGCTAAAGCCTATGATGCTGTTAAGAGGTGTTCGCAATTCGTGGCTCATCGTCGAGAGGAAATCGCCTTTGAGTCGATTCGATTCATACAACGCCAGATTGACATGGGCTAGTTCGTCAACTTTTCGATCGAGATCGGCAATGAGATTCCGATTGCGATCTTGCATACTCGTGAGGTTGCGCAACATGCGATTGAATGCAATGGATAAATCTTCAAACTCATCACCAGTTTGAATCTCACTCCGAACATTCAATTCACCTGCCGCGATCGATTCACTCACGTCCTTCAAATGTTTGACAGGCTTAACAATGACATAACGAATGATGAGATAGCTACCGAGTAAAATTAAAACAGTCGTTCCGAATGCAAAGGCAATGAGTAACGCGCGATTCTGATGAAAGCCTGTTTCAATTAATTCTGTAGACATTCTGACAGAAACGATCGCGATTAAATCATTCTCGTGCAAACTCATTCGATGTGCGGTCGTCAATGTCGGGTCACGATGACATTCGACGCACGATTTTCCAGCACGGACCGGACTGAAATACACATAATGTTTCTCATCGCGGTTCGTGATCGAGTACTCCGTGCGTGTCGGATCCGCCTGAAATCGCTGGACGATCGCCAAATCATCCGCTGACGGTTGATACTCAGGCCGACCGTTGGGTAGCATCGAGAAAACTTTATAGCGATAACTCTTCAAGGCTGTCGGCAGTCCTTCCTCGGCGAGTCGTTGAAATCGATCAAAGGTTTCCGTTAATTCTGGTTTCGCATGGATTCGCGCGATAACCGTGGGCACCAAGGTTTGACCGGTGTTTTGTAATTGATCGTAGGCTAGTTCCTCGGTCTGCTGCGCGTAACTCACGAAGCTCAGCGACATTAAAAGCACCACACCCGTGCCGAGAAGGTAACGGCATTTGCGTTCGAGTCCGGTTTCGCCCAGGAGCTTTTTGAAACTACGATACGACATATGGAATTATGATTTCCGACGGCGTAGTGGAGGGGTATGTGGCTGACACTGCGGACAATAATGTGATGATCGCCCAGCGAGTGTACGAACTTCAATCACGGTTTCACATTTAATGCATGGCTTATCGGCTCGGCCGTAAACAGCGAACTCATTCTGATACGTTCCTTGGAGTCCAGAACCGCCAACATAATTCCGAATCGTCGAGCCGCGACCGTTGATCGCGCGAGCGAGAACAGTTTCAATAGCAACTCGTAAGCGTTCCGTTTCGATCTCGGTGAGTGATGATCCACGGCGAGACGGATGTAATCCTGCCAAAAAACAACTTTCATCAGCATAAATATTCCCAACACCTGCTACGCATGTTTGATCCAAGAGAATCGCTTTCAGATTTCGTGAAGACGATTGGATACGCTCTCGAAAGTAGTTTGGCGAGACGTTGAACGGTTCGGGCCCGAGTCGAACATTCAAGAATGTTTGTAGCTCAGTCTGTGATTGGAAGTAGGTCATCGAGCCGAATCGGCGGATGTCTCGGAACCGAAGTTCCGTCTTTGTCTCGAAGCCTAATTGCACGTGAACATGTTCGTCAATCGGTTCTATCTGCGAGACAACTGTGAACTGTCCGGTCATGCCCAAGTGGACCAACAACGTCGAATCGCCTTGGAAATCCAATAGTATCCACTTTCCGCGACGTCGGATCGCAGAGACCTGTTGGCCGATGAGTTGCGGAGTCCACTCGTCGTTCCACGGGCGACGGAGCGACTTCTCGCTCGTGACGATCGAGCGAATCGTGCGACCAACGGCGAGCGGGCGTAGTTCGCGAACGACGGTCTCAACTTCCGGCAACTCAGGCATCCAAGCTACCCTCACGATCGATTAATACCCGATTGCACGACCATTAATTCGACGATCAGCGGCGCCTTGATACAGACCCGTCACCGGATCAATTCGGATTGTGTGTGCGTCGCCCTGTGTTGGTGGAGTCTTTGCAGTCACGCGAATCGCATAGTTTTCGGTCGGCTGATGATCCTGCACCACATGTCCCTTCGCGCGAAGTTTCGCAACCACATCGCGTGAGTTCTTAAATGGCTCAATTGAGATGCGATCTGGAAACCACTGGTGATGCTGTCGAGGTGAATCAACGGCAGTCTGAATATCATAATTGTAGTCGAGTACATTGACACAGATGCACAGGACAGTATTGATAATCGTCCGCCCACCAGGACTACCAGTCACCAAATAGCCTTTCCCATCTTTGAGTACGATCGTCGGTGTCATCGAGCTGAGCATTCGCTTCCCAGATACGACGAGATTCGCATCCGTGCCAATCGCGCCGGCTCGACTCGTCCGCCCTGGTGTGGCGTTGAAGTCGGTCATTTCATTATTGAGAATATAGCCACTACCACGGACACCAATTCGACTTCCAAAACTATTTTCGAGTGTATAAGTATTGCTAACACACATCCCATTCTTGTCGACGATCGAAAAATGTGTGGTACTCGTTCCACTATCGACGATCGAGATTTCCGGTGCTAATGTTTCGCTCGTTGTAGCTTTGTCACGTTTAATTTCACTTGCGAGTTTCTTGGCGTAGTCTTTCGATGTCAAATGCGAAGGAACGGTAGTATATGCCGGATCGCCGAGATACCGTGCGCGATCGCAAAATATGCGCTTTTGCACTTCGGCGAGCAAATGCATTGTCTCAGCGGAATCGCGAGGGTGTTTTGCGAGGTCAAACTGTTCGAGAATATTTAATCCTTGGATGATGGCAGTCCCACCAGAACTCGGCGGCGGCGCACCGAGGATTTCATAGCCACGATAAGTGCCACGTAAGGGCACACGTTCGATCGCGCGATAGGAAGCCAAGTCGGCTTTAGTAATCATTCCTTTGCCAGCCTTCATTTCCGCGACGAGCTGATCTGCGATAATGCCTTCATAAAAGGCTTTCGCGCCTTGATCTGAGATCAACTGTAAAGTTTTTGCCAAGTCTGGCAGCTTCATGGTATCGCCGAGTTGCCAGGGCTTCCCATCCGAGCGGGCCAAGATTCGGCGAAATTCTGCATTCGTGGATTTCTCACTTGCTAATACCGTATTTACACGTCGCGCGAGCGATACATCAACCGTGAATCCATCGCGAGCGAGTTTTACCGCGGGCTGAAGCAAATCCGCCCACGGCTTGGTTCCAAGCCGTTTATGGGCGAGTTCCATACCGCGAACCGTGCCTGGCACGCCGACCGCTTGATGCGAGGCCCACGTCACTGTTCCGTCGGCGAACATGGTTTTGGTCGCAGCCGCTGGGGCGGTTTCGCGGTAGTCGAAAAACGTCGCCGGTCGGCCGTCGTTTGGCCACACCAGCATGAATCCGCCGCCGCCGATGTTGCCGGCTTCTGGCCAAGTGACCGCCTCTGCGAACGCGACAGCAATCGCCGCATCCACCGCATTGCCACCGGATTTCAAGACCTGCACGCCGATCTCCGCGGCGTGCGGACACACGGCGGCTACCATGCCGTTTCGTGCTTCGACTGCACGTGGCGACTGGGCGGACGCTGTCGTAGAGATTGCGAGAGCAAATATAAATGAACGAACCATTGTTATTACTTCCCATATTTCAGAACTAGGAACACAATCACTCCAATAATCATTGCAATCAGCAATACGAGCCGGATAATTTTGAATGTGCTCCATGGGCGATATCCTGTAACGCGGCCGGTCACGCCATTCACAACAATTTGAAACGTGCGATCATGATAGCGATACACCGCGATCCACATCGGCAACAAGAGATGCTTAAATGTAATCGCCGAATACTTTGTATTCTTCTCGTGGATCCGTTGATGATCGCCGCCGATGTCGCGACAAATCAAGCGAGCAATTTCTGGTTCCATCAGCGACTTCGCGATCTGGAACCCCTCTTTTAACCCCACTGCATAGCGCTCGGTTCGGAATCCGCTGAGAAATTCAGGCAAAAACGGTTCGAGCTTCGGTAACGGCCACGGTTCGAGATCATCGATCAGCGGTTGTGGCACGCTGTTCGAACCGCACACCAGGACATCGTCGAAGAAGTGCTGGACCTCGCCACTGACGGATGACCAACGAATCCGGATGACCGTGCGTGTTTCTGTTCGGCGATTCCCATTCGCATCGACAACAGTATACGTTTCATAATCTGTATAGTTGTCGCCTCGCTCGCCTTCATAAAATGTGTATGTCATGGAATCGTAAGTCCAATACGGAACATACACGCCTTGCAGTTGCCCAAGTGTGGCGATCCTGGTAAGCCCAGTTGGTGCGAACCATAATCCCTCAAGCCATTTGGCGAACGCGGTTCGTGCGGCGCGCAGATCGATCGCGAATGGTAGCGTGGCCTCCGGAGCGATCATACCCGCAACCGTAACCGGCTTGTTTTCCAGGTGTGTCGCACAAAAGGGGCATTTGTCGGTCGCGATTTTCACATCCAGCAACACCATCGCACCGCAGCCGGTACAGCGAGTTTGCGTTTCGTGTCCTGGAATTGGATCGGCGATGGACTCTTGATCGTCGAGATACTTCAGGTAGTCGCGCTCGACAATTTGAGCATTCGAGTCCTTCGCGATGGCCTCGCGATGTCCGCAATACGGACACGCTAGCCCTCGCACCTTGGGATCGAAATCGAGCCGCGCGCCGCACGACGGACAGGGGAATTTTTTCCCCTCGGGCGGCGATTTTGAGATGGTCGGCGGTTTGTCGGTCGTGTCGGCCATGTGCGAATCTTACACGCTCGTGGACCCATCATGTAGTATGTTTTCGTGGTTCGATTCCGTCGGAGTGTCAAAATGGTTCGTTCATGCCGCACATCGTTGGCTGTTGCTGGTCTGCTCGCTTGTGCCTCCGTCGCGACGGCGTGCTTATGGGATAGCGACACGATCCAGATGGAGCGAGCACGGTTTCCGAGTACGCTCGAACTCATCACGGGCAAGTTTCTGCGACACTCGCCGGAGTTTTACGAGTGGCGGATTCGCGATCGACTCGCGAAGCTGGAACGCGAGCCGAAGAACTTGGCGTGGCTCGATGATTTGGCGGTCGCATACGATAAGACCGGCCAGCACGACGACGCGGTTCGCATCGCCGAGCGCGCCGACACGATTCAACCAAACCGCTACGAGACGCTCGCGAATCTGGGAACGTTTCACATCCACGCTGGGCGGCTCGAACAAGGACTGACGTACATCGATCGTGCGATTGCGATCAATCCGGATGCCCACTTCGGCCGCGAGATTTATCAGAAGAAACTGGTCGAGTATGTGTTGAGTCGACGACAAGGAAGCGAGTTGATTCTGCCACTCGCGGCGAAACGAAACGATACTCCAGTGGATGGCGAAGAGCGTACCGTAACGGGCCGAGTGAATGTGACTTTTGCGACGTTTCTCAATCTGACCGATCCGTTACCGAGCGACCGGAAAGCACGAATTGAAGCGATCCAGGGTGTGCAAGGCATGATGAAATTTGGAAAACACGATTCACCTGTTCTTTTGGAAGCGCTGGGGTGGTTGTTGCTGATTGATGCGTCGGATCGAACTCAACTCGATGCCAAACTCCTGGCATCGCGTGCGTTTTTGAAGGCAGAATACGAAGCGAAATCGCCGGTCGCAAAAGAGGGCTATCGTGCGCTCGCTCGTTCTGCGCTCGGCGGGCAGGTCACGAAAACGTATCCAATTACCCCTGCCACACTGGCTGACATTGAAGCCGAGTTCTCGACCGAACTCGCGGAAGCGAGAACGTGGTACGAAGCATTACGGAAACAAGAATTGACGTGGATACAAAATGGTGACGATGTCGAGGCGGAATTCAATCGTCTCTATCAGGAGGAACCCGCGATTGTCAGCACTGGGCCAATCGCAGTCCTCACCACGACCAGAAACTATCCAATGCAGAACCCGTTTCTGGTGTGTATAGTCCTCGGAATCGCTTTGCTCGGTGTTTTTCTCAAACGATTCCGACACGCAAAAGATATCACACTTTCGCCTGCAACTCCGTCACCAGGGTCGCGACCATTTTCGGATCGTCCTGCTTGAGAATCTGATCGATGCGACTCTGCGGCACACCGAGTTTCTGCATCGTCGTCACGATCGACTGCCACACCTTTTGACGTTTCTTCCCCTCGGCGAGATATAAGTCTGTGACTAGCTCGCCGAGACGTTGTAATTGAATCTGATCCGCATTATCATAGTAGCGCTTAATGATGCCTTGTTGATGGCGTGTATAGTTTTCCATTCCCATGTTGATCTCGCGTCCATGTAAGGGTGAGTGAGAGTTACTTCGCATTCTTCGGCGGTGCGACGCGGCACGTCGGATCGAGTGGCGTTGCGTCGCCAACCTTGTCGACCGGATGGGTGAAGAGATACTTCCACACGGCTTCGTGTTGATATTGTCCCTTCGCATCCTTGAACGCCGCGCCGCCAGGTTGCACGCTACTGTGGGCACGGTTCGCGTCGTTTTTCACGTCGAACGCGGTCGTCAGTCGCCGCGAGTTGCCGAACGGTGCGGGCGTGGTGTCCACGTCGACAATTGGACCATGTTTGTTCAGACCCAACATCTCCCACGATCGACAGTAATGGTGTCCGGTCCAACCGCCGTCGAGAACATGGGAAAATCCGAAGAATCGCTCGCTCGGCGTTGCGGAAGGTAAGCCCTGCCACGTTTCGTGCTGGTCGCGTGGTCCGCATAGCATCACGACACGATCCACTTTCTGATGCAGTGCAAATCGTGCGGCCGTCGTCGAACCGTGCGAACTACCCGCGACAATTACCTTGTCCCATCGTAAACCCTTCTTGTCCTCGGTCAAGAATTGCCCCCAGTTGCCCTCTGGGTGCTGGTTCGACAACCACGTGACAAACTGGAACGACCGCTCCATCATACTATCCGGCTTCGGTATCGATACGAGCGGACTGTGATCCTCACCCGTCGCCGCTTCGAGGCGAATTTTGCCCAAACCCAGACCGTCGGTCACTTGCGGCGAGAGTTTGCCGAACCACTGATTCGCATAGTGGACTTGAATGCCGTGCAAACCATAACTGGCGATGCGCTCGAAGAGTGGAGCATTGTACTGCATCAGCCAAATGACGAGTTTGCCCTCGGATTTCACACGAGTGTCGACGACGGCATGTTGTAAATCGAGTGTTTTCCCTTTCGCGTCCGCAAAGACGAAACCGATTTCTGGATGTTCCTTCGCACGCGAATCGATGAGACTCGCACGTTGTTTCACGATGTGGAATTTGCCAGCCGGTTGGGCAGCGATGGCGAACGCGGCCACCGCGAACACCAGCGAAGCGACGAGGGTTTTCATGATGATCCTACACCAGCGCGAGGGTGACGAGTATCGTATGGCGCAAGGGGTCAGGTGTTCCGAGTGAACACGCCCATTTGTGTGGGGGAACCGTAGTCTGGGTGGACTGTGCCGATCGGCGCGAACCGCACGCCGTAGCCAAATCGTGTCGCGACGCGGTTCGCCCAACTCTGGAATTCCTCGCGAGTCCACTCGAAACGATGGTCGGCGTGACGCACGTGACCAGCCGGCAGACTCGGCCAGAGCACGTTGTACTCACGGTTTGGCGTGGTGAGCACGATCGTCGTCGGCTTCGCTAACTCGAACAGCACTCGCTCGAAGGCGGCCAGTCGCGGCGGATCGAGATGCTCGATCACTTCGACAACGCTTGCCGCGTCGAAGCCCTGAATCCGCTGATCACGATACATCAACGAGCCGTGCAGCAGTTTCACGCGATTCGCCTGCTGATCCGGCAACCGATCGAGCTTCAATCGTCGCGCCGCGAATTCGAGTGAACGCACACTCACATCCACGCCGACAATCTCCTGAAACTGTCGATCCGCGAGCAGTTCACGCATGAGTTTCCCCTCACCGCAGCCGAGATCAACGACACGCTTCGCGCCGCTCGCACGCAGCTCTGCCAGCACGGTTTGGAGGCGTTGCCCGTTGAGACTTGGCGGTTCATCCTCGGTTGGGGTTGGCTCATGATCGTCATCGATGGTCGACGACTCTTCGGCGACCAGGCGTTCGAGCGCCGAACGATACAGATTCGAGCGGAAGCGAAGATAACGCTTCGAAATCTCGTCTTTTTCTGGATGGTTCGCCAGCCATCCTTCACCGTGAGCGAGGAGTTTTTCCAACTCGTCGGCCCCAACGTAGTAATGTTTGCGATTATCGAAGACGGGTACGAGCACGTAGAGATGCGTGAGCAGTTCGCTCAGCGTCGTCGACTTCCGGATCGTCATCGAGTAGTAATGGCTCTCGCCCCACTCTGGGTATTGTGCATCGAGGGTGTGGCGCGTGGCGTCGACCGTGTAACCGAGTGGCTCGAAGATCGCTCGCAGGAATCGTTCTCCGCCACGAACCGCGATCGCGTCGAGTTTCGCTTCGAGCGGAATCGGCGTCGTGACGAGTTCTTCGCGCTCTCGGCATCGCCCCTGCAACGCCGTGCCGAAGACTTGCGCGATTGCGACACTCAGAAACGACGATGCGACGTACGGGCGATCGTTCACGTACTGGCCGAGTGCGAAGTGAGGATCATTATCGGAGCGCACGAGCCGAACCGGATCGACATCGAGCAGCAGACATGCGGTACAACTGTCCGCCGAGACGTGGGGGTAATACACGTGCGCCCGGCCGAAACTGAGATCGAATGATTGACAGCGTTCGGAATGCTTGTGGAGCAAATACGCCAGGTCACTCGCAGGTGTGTGCGTCGTGTGCAGTGTAAGCATCATGAGTGAGATTCGCTGTGTATGAGTCGTTGGCAATAGACACAATACCAACCGAAGACGTTCACATCATGAACCAGGCCGTTTGTACCACGACCAACACGCCGCGAACGGTCCAAGCCGTTGTGCGAATCCAGTTCGTGCGTACCAATCGCTCGTGCGTCGCGGTGGTGAAATGGCTTGCGAGTCGCTCGTGAAGTGGAATCTGGATACACCAAGTCGATAGCCAATTCACCATGAGCAACGCAAAGCCACACGTGAGAAGCGCCGGCGCGCACTGTGCTGGCCGAATCAACAGAAACAGCGTCGCAGTGCCACCTTCAAGCAGCATCGCAGGTGCCACAAGCCACGTGATGAGCCGTGCGTGGTGTTGACTGTACTCACGAAACTGCTCGCCGCCGACGCGTGCGAACAGTGGATAATGAACCACTTGCACGACCCAAATCAGACCCACGAGAAACAGCGTCGCAGTTACGTGAATCAGCCATAGAGACTGCATGAGTGGGTCAGACATTCGTCGCCGCCACGGAAGTTTCCACAGCGCGACGAGTCACGTTATGGCGATAGTCGAACATCGTGGCGAGCTTTCGACGAATCAGCCATCCGCCGAGTCTTCGCCCACACCAGCCCAGGGGAATTGCATACTCGATCACATCACGTAGGATCGTACCGCCGTTGCCGTCGTCAAGGATGTGATGTCGATGATGCCAGTAGTCGAATGGTCCGGATTCTTGTCGATCGGCGAAGAGTCGCGGCGGATCGTATTCCGTGTGGATCGCCACCCAGCGTAGGGGCAACCCAAGCACCGAGCCACTGAGGATGACGCGAGTTCCGACTTCGAGCGACGTCGGCGCCTGCGTGACCGTCATCGGCTCGGAGGGTAGCTGCAGTTGTGCGAGTGCGTCTGGGTGTTCGTGAAATCGAAAGACATCGCTTGGATTCGCGGCGAGCCGGCTCTCCTTCACGAAGGTTAACATCGTCAGCTTCGATCGGTCCGGTAATTCGCGATTCATAAACGCATCCCAGAGAATGAGTGCGAATGGAATCCACCAGATCAGATCGTTCGTGAGAATGGTCAGACCGAAAGTTGGAGGGAACACGCCACGTGCGAGCGCGCCCGCGAACCCGATCGGACCGAAGATTTTGCCGAGCAACCCCACCAGGACAATCGGCCAATGCCGCCGCGGATCACTCGCGGCCAACCAATACCCAATGCCGTACACGCCGACAATCATCCCAACGCACTGCCAGATTTCCGGATAGTTGATCCGCGGAATGCCGGTCAGATCGAAGAGCAAATGCGGAAACGCAATGATGACGAGGCCCCACGTGAGATTGTAACACGCGGCGACGCGAAGCCAGGTTCTCGCCCACGTGGGCGACGGTGTTGCGGATGATGATGTCGGCATGGGTTCCGATGGGTGAACGCGGATAATTCATAATAGGGTTGCGTAGGGGCTGGATTTCTCACATGAGCGTGACCAACTATGAGTCCACGTGGTTCGTCCTGAGGACGTGAATGTCGACCGTCGCCTTGATCTACCCGCATCAACTGTACCGTTCCCACCCAGCCATCGCGAACGCCGACCAGGTGTTTCTCGTCGAAGATCCGTTGTTTTTTTCACAATACCCGTTTCACAAGCAGAAGCGGATTCTGCACCGTGCGACGATGCGGCGTTACGCCGAGACGCTTGCGGAGACAGGTCTCTCGGCACGCACGATCGCTGCGAATCAGTTGGAGACGAGCGGCGATATTGGAGCGATCCTCTCGCGAGCAAAGTGTACAAAAGTGCAAATTGTCGATCCGTGTGACGACTGGCTCACACGACGCCTGACAACCGAGTGCAACGAGCGGAAAATCCACCTCACGATTCTACCCGACCCACACTTCCTCACACCACGAAACGAGATCGAATCCTTCGTGGCTGATAAGCAGAAGCTGTTTTTCACTGAGTTTTACATCGCTCAGCGCAAGCGGCTTGGGCTGCTGCTCGACGAGGGTAAACCGCTCGGCGGGAAATGGAGTTTCGACACGGAGAATCGCAAAAAACTGCCGAAAGGGACCGTGATTCCGCCGTTGGAACTGCCCAACGAACACGCGGCAGTTCACGATGCGCGTGCGTCCCTTCGTGCCAACACCACCAAGACCATGCCAGAGGGCTACGGCGACGATTCACTATTCCGGTATCCGACCTCACATGCGGAAGCAAGAGCCTGGCTCGCCAACTTTCTCGAGTACCGTCTCGCGGATTTCGGGCAATATGAAGATGCCATTTCGAGTCGCGAAACGGTTCTGTTTCATTCCGTCCTGACTCCCATGTTGAATATCGGTCTGCTTACACCACGCGAGGTCGTCGAGGCTGTACTGGAATACGCCGATCGTGTGCCGATGAATTCGCTCGAAGGCTTTCTGCGACAGGTCATCGGATGGCGTGAGTTCGTCCGGCTCGTGTACCTGACTTGTGGTCGACAGCAGCGGACGCGGAACTTCTGGGGGTTCACACACCCTATGCCGAAGGCGTTCTACGACGGCACGAGTGGTATCGTGCCGGTCGACCATGTCATTCGCAATGTGTTGAAAACGGGCTATTGTCATCACATCGAACGGCTGATGATCCTCGGAAGTTACTTTCTGCTCTGTGAGATTCATCCAACTGCGGTGTATCGATGGTTCATGGAACTCTTCATCGACGCGTACGACTGGGTGATGGTCCCCAACGTGTACGGCATGAGCCAGTTTGCCGACGGCGGTACGATGACGACGAAGCCGTACATTTGTGGGAGCAGTTACGTCCTGAAAATGAGCGATCACAAACGCGGCGACTGGTGCGGAATTTGGGATGCGCTTTACTGGCGTTTCATCGACCGCCACTCGACGTTCTTCGCGAGTAACCCTCGGATGGCGATGATGGTGAAGATGAAAGAGAAACTCGGTACGAAGTTGACCGACCACCACCGTGTCGCGGATGCGTTTCTGACTCGGCTTCACGGGTGAATGATGCCGCCAATTCGTAAGAAATCCGACCTGCCCACGAAGGTGTGTGTCACCTGTGGGAAGCCGTTCACCTGGCGAAAGAAGTGGGAACGAACCTGGGAGCAGGTGAAGCATTGTTCGGAACGCTGCCGACGATCGAAATCACGGTGAATGAAATCCGTTCCATGTGCCTGGTACCCCCCATCATCAGACGGTTCGAAGTGAGAACAGAGCGGCCAGTTTCGTGAGCAATTCTCAAGATAACGCTCTATTTATGATGGAATGAAGTGGTTGAGATGTCGACGTCGAGAAGATATTATGTATTCCCCCTGAACCACTACCTCAGTGTTGTCTTGTTACTAAGTCTAGCTACACGGTTGGAAGCCAATCAACTTTATTCAAGTGTTAGGGAACTCTATTGGGTCATCTACCCTGTGCGAACGAGTGAGTGACTAATCCTCCGCACACTCAACGAGTAACTATCCCCCCTAACACGGCACAGTTAACAGTTCACACAACTGGAAATGAGTGTCGGTATGCGTCAGGTTCGGGCGTTGTGGATTCTGTGTTTGACAGCGGTCCTCGGGTTGACGGGCTGCGGCGAGGGACGACCAACGTTGGCGACGTACGCCGTCACTGGCACGTTAACGCTCGATGGCAAACCTGTCGCGGGAGTTGAAGTTTGGCTCATCCCCCAAACCGACACGGTCGCGAACGCGGCGATGACAATTCGCCCCTACGGCAAAACGCAATCCGATGGGAAGTACACACTCACCAGTTACCTCGCGAACGACGGCGCGCCGGCCGGCGACTATCTCGTGATCATGAATCCATCGCAGACGGGTGCCGACACCGCAGGTGGCGAAGAAGTGGACCCTGAGACGCCGCAATCCGCTCGCCCCAAATCGAATTCGCCGTCGACTCGATTGCCCATGAAGTATCGCTCGCCAGCAACGTCGGACTTAAAAGTCACTGTGAAGAGCGAATCGAACACGATTGATCTGACTTTGAAATCTCGCTAAGTCGCGGCATCACCATTCATTCTCTCGGAGTCTGTAAATGCCTTCTCGTTTGCTCGCTCGACGTGGGTTCACGCTCATCGAACTGTTGGTGGTGATCGCGATTATTGCGGTCCTCATCGGGTTGCTCTTGCCTGCGGTGCAAAAAGTTCGCGAGGCTGCCGCACGCACGCAGTGTGTAAATAACAACAAGCAAATCGGTTTGGCGTTCCACGGCTTTCACGACACCCACAACTTCATTCCACCCGCAGGTATTGATGCGCTGGGTTTCCCAAAGTGGAACGTGCCGGCG
The DNA here is from genome assembly GCA_037367405.1 of Ottelia alismoides. Classification (NCBI taxonomy): domain Eukaryota; kingdom Viridiplantae; phylum Streptophyta; class Magnoliopsida; order Alismatales; family Hydrocharitaceae; genus Ottelia; species Ottelia alismoides. The sequence goes on along the minus strand of JAZKJV010002188.1, from coordinate 113,560 downwards.
GGTGTGACCCACTCGACGTTGCCCTTCGTTCTCGCGTATCTCGAACAAAACGCCCTCGCGATGCAATACAACTTTCGCGTCGATTGGCGCGACATGGCCAACCGCGACGTGATTAACAAACGCATCAAGACCTTCATCTGCCCATCGACACCGAACACCGATCGCAGAGAAACCGGCACGTTCAACGGCACAACGTGGACGACCGAAGCGAGCGATTACGCACCTCAGAGCGGATTCCGTCGCCAACTCGCGATCCTCGGCTTCGCGGAGTTCGTCGCAGGAGACAACGCCTCGCTCCCGTACAACCAGCAAGACGACATCATTGGTGGCGGCGGTCCGTATCGTGGCGTCTTCGATTCGACTGGAACCGCACTCGCACCACCTCTCACGACGTTGCTGAACAACGTCGTGAACTTCGTCGCAATCACCGACGGCCTATCCTCGACGGTCTTCTTCACCGAGGATGCCGGACGTCCGGTTCGCTACGTCACGGGCAAACGTGTTCATCCGACGCAGCCGACCGTTGGCAGTTCCGGCTGGGCGAACCGCGGCTTGAACTACGGTATCGACGGTTTCACAGTTGACGGCCTCAACTCGCCTGGACCTTGTTTCATGAACTGTTCGAATAACGACGAACACTACTCGTTCCATTCGGGCGGAGGTGTTCATCTGTTTGGCGATGGGTCGGTGCGATTCGTGCGTGAGAATCTGTCCAGCAAGGTGATGGGAGCCCAGACGACATACAAGGGCGGCGAAACGATTGCAAATAACGAGTAACGATTTCCCCTCCGAGGACTCGCGAGATGCGTGGATCGATGAATCGTTGCAGTGCGTTCACACTGATCGAACTGCTGGTCGTGATCGCGATTATCGCGGTCCTGATTGGCTTGTTGCTCCCTGCGGTCCAGAAAGTGCGCGAGTCGGCGTCACGGGTGAAGTGTCAGAACAACCTCAAGCAATGGGGGCTTGCACTGCATAGTCGTGAGGCGGCACTGGGGAATTTCCCCTCGCTGGGTGATTATCCCACCGCGAGTACTGGAGTTGCCTGGTGTGTGCCAGCTCGGCTTTTGCCGTATGTCGAACAAGAAAACTTGCAACGTCTTGTGCGACTCGACCTCCGTTACGATGATGTTTTGAATCGACCCGTGATGCGATTCCGACTCGCGATGATCCTCTGTTCCAGTGAAGTTCGTGATTCGGAACGTCCGGACGGTACGTACCCTGATGGTTCACCACGAATTCACTATGTCCTGAACTACACCGTGAATGCAGGGACGTGGTTGATCCATCAGCCCACGACGCAACAGACAAGCGATGGTGCGTTTCGGGTCAATCAAAACAGTCGTATCGCCGACTTCACCGATGGCCTCAGCAATACACTCGCAATGGCCGAAGTGAAAGCCTGGACACCCTACCTCCGCGATGGTGGCGCGCCGCCCGCTCCGCTCGTTCCGCCTACGAATCCGGCCATGATTAGTAGTTACGGTGGCAGCTTGCGTCCAGACTCTGGGCATACGGAGTGGGTCAATGCGCGTGCCCACCAGACAGCATTCACCACCACCTTCTCACCCAACACGGTCGTCCCCCACACCAGCGGCGGGATCACCTACGACATCGATTACACAAGCCAACAGGAAGGTTCGTCACTGACGATTCCAACTGTTGCGGCGCTCACGGCTCGAAGTTACCATAGCGGCGGAGTGAACGCCCTCTTGATGGACGGTAGCGTCCGCTTTGTCGCGAACAGCATAACGCAATCCAACTGGCGCGCGATGGGATCGCGAGCTGGTGGCGAAGTGGTGATGGAACCTTAAACCCACGAGGCGATCATGCAACGACTCTGGTATCTGTCCGTGCTGTTGCTGCTCGGCAGTCTGGCCTACGCGCTGGACAAGCCGCAAGACAAGCCGCAGTACGCCGGTCCGACCAAGGACGGCTTCTTGCTGCCGAACGGCTGGCACCTCACGCCCGTGGGTAAGCATGTCGTCACGACCGATCTTCCGCTCAACATCATCGCGATGAAAGACAGCAAGCACGCAGTCGTCGCAACGAGCGGTTGGAACAACCACGACCTCTGCCTCATCGACCTCAGCAGCGCAGAGCCGAAAATCCTGGACAAAGTCACGGTCCGCCAGAGTTGGTTCGGCCTCGCGATGAACACAGCCGAGAACCTGGTGTACTGGGCGAGCGGCGGCGGCGGATCGCTACACGCTTACGATCTCAAAGACGGCAAGTTTAGCGTTCACCTGAGCGAAACTGGTCGGCGTGGTGTCGCTCCTGAACTCGCGAAGATGTCGATCGAAGACATCATCAAGATGAATCCGCAAGCTGCGAAGATGACGCCCGAAGACATCGCCCGCATGTTGCCAACCGTTTCGAACGCCAAGTCGTTCAAGAGCGGTCTGGTGATGGATGAAAAGAAAGGCGTGATGTATTCGCTCGACATTAACGAAGGCACGATTACCGCGATGCCGATGCGTGCGACCGGTCGCCAAGCATCGGCTCCACTCACGGAAACCATCGGCGGACGTCCTTACGACGTGGTCGTCGATCCACGCGGCACGCTGATCTATGTCTCCGACTGGGCCGGCAAGCAAGTGCTGGTTCTCGATCCAGAGACGCTGAAAATTCAGAAGAAAATTGGTGTCGGCGAGCATCCGAATCAGATGGTGTTGCATCCGAAAGACGGCCGCCTCTTTGTGGCGAATGCCTCAAGCAACAGTGTGAGCGTGATCGACACGAAGCGTGGTCACGTGGTGGAAACGATCTACACGAGTTTGTTCCCGAAGGCTCCGGCCGGCAGCACGCCGACGGCGGTGGCGATCGATCCGAAGGGGGAAGCGCTCTACGTCGCGAACGCGGACAACAACTGCGTCGCCGTGATCGATGTCGCGGTGAGCAAGAAGAGCCAGGTGAAAGGGTTCATCCCCACGGGTTGGTATCCGACCTCGGTCGCGGTCACACCCGATGGCAAAAATATCCTCATCGGCGTTGGCAAGGGTCTGCAATCGAAGGCCAATCCGATTCAAAAGGAAAAACCGAAGTCTACCCCTGGCGAAACCGAATCGCGACGCGGCATCCAGTTCCCGTACATCGGTAGCACCCTCAGCGGTGCGTTGAGCATCGTTGAAGTGCCGAACGAAAAGACCCTCAAGGAATACACAGACAAAGTCTACAAGAACTGCCCCTACTCCGATGAACTCCTGACGGCGGCTCCGTCGACGACAAAGACCGCGATTCCGAACAAAGTGGGCGAGGCTTCGCCGATCAAGTACGTGATCTACATCATCAAGGAAAACCGCACCTACGACCAAGTGTTCGGCGATCTCGCGGCTGGGCCGAATCCGAAGGGGAACGGCGATCCGAGCCTGTGCATGTTCCCACGCAAAGTCACGCCGAACCACCACAAACTCGCCGAAGAGTTTGTGCTACTCGACAACTTGTATTGCAACGGCCAAGTGAGCCGAGATGGTCACCCGTGGAGTACGATGGCGTACCACACCGACTACATCGCTCGCGATTGGCACTTGACCTACTCCGCACGCAAGGGTGTCGATGATGACGACGAAGGCAATCTCGCGAATGGGCCGAGCGGGTATATTTGGGATGCGTGCAAGCGTGCGGGCCTGAGTTATCGCAGCTATGGCGAGTACGGTAAGCGCGTCAGCGATGGTATGGGCGGCACGAAGATGGAAGGCCGTGTTCCTGGTCTGATCGGCCACATGTGCCCAAACTACGGAATGCCAAAGATTCCAGGCACTCGCACACGCGACACTGACAACGCTGAGACGTTCATCAAGGAATACGACGAGTTCGTGAAAAAGGGCACCATGCCGCGGTTCATCGTCATGAGCCTTGGGGAAGACCACACCGACGGCACGCGGCCAGGAGCGTTCACTCCACAAGCCTGCGTTGGCAGCAACGACCTCGCACTCGGTCAAATCGTGGAACACGTCAGTCAAGGTCCACTGTGGAAGGAAACCGCAGTCTTCGTGATCGAGGACGACGCGCAGAACGGTCCGGACCACATCGACGCACACCGCACGGTCGGTCTCGTGATTTCGCCGTACACCAAGCGGAAGCACGTCGATAGCACGCAGTATGCGACCGTGAGCATGATTCGCACAATGGAACTCATCCTCGGTCTCGAACCGCTCTCGCAGTACGATGCCGCAGCCCGACCGATGTTCAACAGTTTCACCAACACCGCCGACCTCACGCCGTATAAGCACACGCCAGCGGAGATCGACCTGCAAGCGAAGAACGATCGTCTCGCGTATGGCGCTGATCGCTCGATGAAGATGGATTTCAGCGAGTACGACAAAATCGACGACTTTGAACTGAACGAGATCCTGTGGCATGCGGTCATGGGTAAAGACGCTCCTCAACCGCCCGCCGTGCGCCGAGCGATTGCGTTCCGTGCGCAGCCGATCAGCTCGAAACCCTTGAAGGCAGGTGGCCAGTAATGCGTCTCGCCATTGGCTTGCTCCTCCTCTCCGCCGCAATTCTCATTGCGGCGGAGCCGGCAAAATCCACCAAGCAAACGGTCAGTTTCCAGACTGGTGCCAATCACTACAGCGGCACCGTCGATCTGGAAATCTGGGCCGTATCGCCAAACACGTGCCTCAACGGCAACCCCAATGCCAGCGCCGACGCCGACAATGACGGCGGCGAGAGTCAAGTTCTCATGCGATTCGACGACATCATCAGCGCCGAAGCTGGAAAGATTCCCCCCAAGGCGACGATTCACTCGGCGACCCTGGTTGTGAGCGCATTCGATGAGGGGACAACCGTTCACTTACATCGGATGCTTGTGCCGTGGAAGGCGACGGCGACCTGGGGGAGTTTTGTCGCAGGTGTGACGGCGGATGGGCTGGAAGCGTCGAAGCAGAAGGACGGCTTCACGTTCGGCAAGATTTCCGCGAGCACGTCGGCGATTAACTTCGACGTGACCGATACCGTGCAAGCCTGGGTGAGCGGCTCGCCGAACTACGGCTGGGTGTTCATCAACACGGGTGGTAACGGGTGGGATTTTTACACCTCGGAGTTCGAGGATGTAAACCAACGACCGAAACTGGTGGTTGAATTCAGCGCACCGAAAAACTAACTTCAGCCGTCGATTAACGCGGAGACACATCGACACAATCCCAAACGGGTTGGGTTGTTCATTCACGTGACTCGGCGTTAAGGTGCGGCTTTTCGATATTCGAGGACTCTTCATGAACCCTGGAACCTGGTTATCCGACCCTTCGCATTTCCGCACGACCCACCGCGATCACCGCGCTCGCGGCGGTAGGGAATCTGGCGGCAATTCCTGGCCAAAAGCAGGTCTTGATTTACGACATCGCAAACGCGAACTATCTGGGCGGCTTACCGTTCCCAGAAGGCGAAATCCATGTGCTGCGGTTCTCAACGAATGGCAAAACTCTGCTCGTCGCTGGCGGTGTCGGCGGACAATCCGGTGCGGTCGTTGGCTTCGACACGAACAACTGGAAACGCACATTCACAATCACCGACTCGACCGACGCTATCCTTGCAGCAGATTTGTCTGCCGATCAAACTCGTGTCGTGTTCGGCGGACCGAGTCGGATCGTGAAAGTGGCCTCGGTACCAGATGGGAAACTGCTTCACACGTTCCGCAAGCCAACGGATTGGGTTCTCAGTACACGATTGAGTCCGGATGGACTTCTCGTCGCGGCGGGCGATCGATTCGGCGGCGTGACGATCTGGGAAACGAAATCCGGCAAAGAATTTCTCGCGTTACGTGCCCACACGAAGGCCGTCACGGCGTTGGCGTGGCGAGCGGATGGCGATGCCCTCGCGACAACGAGCGAAGACGGCACCGTCCGGATCTGGAACCTGCACACGGGCCAAGAAAGTGTGAAATGGGTCGCGGATCCAACGGGCGTACTCGATCTGGTTTGGACCACAAACTCGATCGTCACGGCCGGTCGCGATAAGACAATCAAGTCAGGGGACGGAATCGGAAAACCACTCGGCAGTTTCGGACCGAGCAACGATATCGTGATGCGGCTCGCGTTTGTTTCCGACAACGCTGGTCTTCTCAGCGGAGATTGGTCCGGCGCTGTTCAACTCTGGTCCAAAACCCGCACGGCGACGATCGCACTTCCGCTGAAATCTGTTGCCGCGAAAGCGTCAGTCGTTGCCGTACCGACGCCGGAACTGGCTCCGGTTTCCACGGTCGTAGCCGCAAACGCACCTGCGTCCTCGACCGATCTCGCACGCAAACGCACGACCTTGAAGGCGATCGAGGATGCAGCGGAGAAACTGAAGGACGAAGCGGCTCGCGATCCGAAGAATACGGCACTGGCGAAGGCCTACTTGCAACTGTGTGAAGCAGCACTCGCGATGAAAGCAGATGTTGTTGCGGCCGAGCAAGCGATGCCGAGGAAATAAGTATCACTCGTACAGTCGTGTCGAATTTGCCGCGTTGGACAGCAGTGCCTCTCTCTGAAGAGGGCTGTCCAACGCGATTCAGAACCGATCCTGAGTCCAGTTGAGTGACCGCGTCCGCCCCCACAGCCGTACGTGCCCCTCACGGCGCGGACTACTTCTTTTTCTCTTTGCTCGCGTTTGTTGCGCACGCACCTGGGCCGGCCGGATCGCCGCACGTGCCGCACGGTTTCGCGTCGGTGGCGGGTTTGGCCGCTTCGGCGTCCTTCTTCGCCGCTTCCGTATAGCCGCTGCTCCGGTAATCCGTCTCGTAGAAACCCGAACCCTTGAAGATGATGCCGGACGCGACCGTCAGCAGTTTCTTCAGCTTGTTTTTCTTGCACGAAGGGCACTTCGTCAGTTCTGGATCGCTGAACGACTGAAACTCTTCGAACGTGTGCCCACACGCATCGCACTTGTAATCGTAGGTTGGCATGTGACCTTATCCCTCACTCGCAACGATGACGCTCGCCGGCCGCAATACGCGGTCGTGGAGCAGAAAGCCAAACTGCAACACCTGCACCACCGCACCCGCCGCAATCCCCTCCGGTGCTGGCTGCTGCATGACTGCCTGATGCAGATTCGGATCGAACGCCGAGCCAGGTGCGGTGTCGATCTTCGTGATACCGTGGCGTTTCAGAATGTCGCTCGCAAGACTGACGGTTGCAGCGACACCTTTCGCGAGCGGACCGTCGTCGCCGGCTTTCTTCGCTTCTGCCAGTGCGCGATCGAGATTATCGAACATCGCCAAGATGTCGCGAGCGAGCGGTTCGTGCGCGTACTTGCGTTGCCGTTCGGCGTCTTGGATGAGCCGCTTACGACTATTGTCGAAGTCGGCGATGAGTGTTTTGTAATCGGCGATCTGCCGTTGCGCTTTGTCGAGGTCCGCCTGCAATGCGGCGACATCGAACAACGGAACCGGATCGTCGAACGACACAGCATCATCACCTGAAGGTTGATCGTTGTTGGTCATGGTGTCAGGAAGGTCTCGTGCGAAAAAATCAAACGATACACACCGCAGAAAGCGCAGCGGTAAGACATTTCGTTTTGGGATTCCTCTATGTCCACTGCGCCAAGTGGGGTGAATATCTTCTTGAAATCACTTCTTTTCGTCTGGCGTGAGCCAGTCCTTGAGTTTGCTAAACACGCTCTTTTTCGGCGGCGGCGCGACGTTCGCTTTTTCGAGGGCCGCGAGTTGCCGAAAGAGGGCCTCCATCTCGGGCGTCAGCGTTTGTGGCGTGTCGACCACAACTTGAATCAGCAAATCGCCGCGTTTGTTCGGTGAACGCCGACTCGGCAAGCCGTGCCCTTGCAACCGTAGCACATCGTGAGTTTGCACGCCGCGTGGTAGTTCGTGCCGCACCTTTTCGCCGACGAGTGTCGTCACTTCAATCGGCCCACCCAGCGCGGCCTGACTGAACGTAATCGGCCACTGGCATATGAGGTTCTGTCCATCGCGTTGGAAGAACCGATGTTCCTTGACGCGAATCACGAACTCCAGATCGCCGCGGCGTCCCCCAGCTTCGCCCGCGTCCCCCTGGCCCGCATACTTAATCCGATCGCCTGTGTCGACGCCCGCCGGAATGTCAATCTCGACCGTTTTTCGTGCGGTTACGCGCCCAACCCCACGGCAGTTTCCGCACGGGTCTGGGTTAATCATGCCGCGACCGCCGCACGCGTTGCACGGCGTTTGGACCTGAAAGATTCCCTGCCGTTGGACAACAACACCCTGGCCGCCGCACCGCTTACACGCGGCTGGTTGCGAGCCTGGCTTCGCGCCGCTGCCGTTGCAGGTTCCGCAGTGATCTTCGTGCTGATACGTGATACTGCGTTTCACGCCGACGGCGGCATCCTTGAGTTCGATGTCCAGGACCGCTTGGATATCGCGGCCAGCTTGCGGTCCGCCGCGTTGCCGTCGTCCCCCTCCGCCGCCGCCGAAAAACCCGCCGAGAATGTCGCCGAACAAATCCGACAGGTCGACCGTACCGCCCTGGAATCCGCCCCCACCACCCCCTTGCGCGAAGGCATCGTGCCCATAACGATCGTAGGCGGCACGCTTTTGCGGATCAGAGAGAATCTCGAACGCATCCGACGCTTCTTTGAATTTCTCCGCCGCCTCCGCGTCGCCGCTGTTGCGGTCCGGATGGTATTGCATGGCCAGTTTGCGGAACGCTTTTTTGATCACGTCCGCATCAGCATCTTTCGCGACGCCGAGAACTTCGTAAAGGTCACGCTTGGCCATTCAACTTCACCAAAAGTGTGAGTGGTAAGTGTTCGTGGGTAGTGTTAAGCATAGGACGATTGAGAAACACAGACGGCCAACGGGGAACGATCGTTCAACCGATGGCCGCTGAGGATTTCACTATCGACTCACACTATCCACTCACACGATTTATGCAATCGCGCCCAGGACTTTCGACGTCTTATCGTCTTCATCGATCTTCGTAATCATGACGTCGGTCGTGAGCATCAAACCCGCGATGCTCGCGGCGTTCGTGAGAGCCGACTTCGTCACCACGAGTGGATCGATGATGCCGGCCTTGAACATGTCGACGTACTCGCCCGTGTTCGCGTTGTAGCCGATGCTCGGAGATTTCTCACCGCGGGTCATCACTTCGTCCGCAATCACAGCACCGTCAACGCCGCAGTTCTCGGCGATCGTGCGCAATGGCTTGCTGAGCGCGCGAGCGACAATTTCCGCTCCCACACGCTCGTCACCCTTGAGCTTCTCCGAGAGCGTTTCCACTTCTGGAATACAACGCAGCAACGCCACACCACCACCAGGGACGATCCCTTCGCTGACGGCGGCGCGCGTTGCGTGCAGCGCGTCTTCGACGAGGTCTTTCTGTTGCTTCATCGCGGCTTCGGTCGCGGCACCCACGCGGATGATCGCCACGCCGCCGACCAGTTTCGCCAGACGTTCGCTGAACTTTTCCTTGTCGTAGCTGCTCTCGGTCTGGCCCATTTGCGTGCGAATCATTTGCACGCGGTCCATGATCGCGTCCTGACGCTTCTTGTCCTTCTTCGTGTCGACAACGATCGTGGTGTTTTCCTTGTCCACGACGACCGAGTTCGCCGAACCGAGGTGTTCGAGTTCGATGTTTTCGAGCTTGATGCCAAGGTCTTCGCTGATGAACGTGCCGCCTGTGAGGACTGCGATATCGCCGAGCATCGCTTTGCGACGATCGCCGAACCCAGGCGCCTTCACCGCACAGATATCCAACATGCCGCGGAGCTTATTGACCACGAGCATCGCCAACGCCTCGCTCTCGACATCTTCGGCGATGATGAGCAACGGCTTACGCGATTGGGCTGCTTTTTCCAGCACTGGCAGGAACTCGCGGACGTTCGACAGCTTTTTCTCGCAGATGAGGATGAGCGGATTTTCCGCTTCCCACTTCAGGTCGGCGTTACCGGCCGCGAAGTACGGCGAGATGTAGCCTTTGTCGAACTGCATCCCTTCGAGGTACTCGACCTGCGTTTCGCTGGTCTTGCCTTCTTCGATTGTAATCACGCCGTCTTGGCCGACTTTACCCATCGCTTCGGCCATCATCTTGCCGACGTGCGGATTGTTGTTTGCCGAGATGGTTGCGACTTGTTCCATCTCTTCCGGCTTCGTCAACTTCTTGACGAGCTTGCTTTCAAGGAACTCAACCGCTTTCGCGACGGCCTTATCGATGCCTCGCTTGACCGCCATCGGATTGGCGCCTGCGGTGATGTTCTTGAGGCCTTCCTGATAGACCGCGAGTGCGAGGACGGTTGCGGTCGTGGTGCCGTCGCCTGCGACGTCGTTCGCTTTCTGGGCGACCGCGTTCACAAGCTTCGCGCCCATGTTTTCGAAGGGGTCCGCGAGTTCGATTTCCTTCGCGACTGTGACGCCGTCTTTAGTGACGGTCGGTCCGCCGAACGACTTATCGAGGATGACGTTCCGGCCGGTTGGCCCGAGCGTGACGCCAACGGCCTTCGCGAGCTTATCTGCGCCCGCGAGGAGTTTCTTACGAGCATCGTCAGTATAGAGGAGTTGTTTCGCCATGTTGGTGTACTCGTTATTTGTTATTAGTTATGTGTTACTGGTGATTCGTTATTAGCTTTTGTCAGTGTGAAGACTGCATCAATGGCAATCGATCAGCAATAACAAACAACTAATAACGAATAACGGTTCACTTCGTGACTTTCACGAGGATGTCGCTTTCACGCAGAATCTTGACTTCCACGCCGCCGACTTCCACGTCGCTGCCGCTGTACTTGCCGTACATCACCACATCGCCGACTTTGACCGCCATCGCCGCGCGGCTACCGCTATCGAGCAGTTTGCCTGGGCCGACTGCGATTACTTCGCCTTGTTGCGGCTTTTGCTTCGCGTTGTCCGGCAGCAAAATGCCGCCGCTCGTCTTCTCTTCCGCTTGCGACGGCTTCACCACGAGCCGATCATCGAGCGGACGCAGAACTGGGGTCTTGTCACCTTTGGCCATGTTCAAATCCTGAAAAGTGTTAGTGTTTAGTGTTTGTTGCTAGTATGAGAAAAAATATGTATATGATGAGCGGTTCATATATTGTGCTGTTTGGTTTTCACTAAGCACTAACACGAACCACTCACACAGCTTGGGGTTTACATCATGCCGCCCATGCCACCCATTCCGCCCATCCCCATGCCACCCATTCCGCCCATGCCACCGCCGTGGTCATGGTCGTGGTGATCGCCGCCAGCCTTCTTCGGCTCAGGGATATCTGCGATCACGCCTTCGCTTGTCAGCAACAGGCACGCGACGCTTGCGCCGTTCTGGAGTGCCGAACGTGTTACTTTCACAGGGTCGATGACGCCAGCTTTGCGGAGGTCTTCGTAGGTGTCGGTGTCGGCGTTATAGCCGTAGTTCTTCTCTTTGCTCTTCAGGATGTTCGCGACGATCACCGTGCCATCCTTGCCCGCGTTCTCAGCGATGAGCTGGCATGGCATCGCGACAGCGCGATACAGCACTTTCACGCCTGCCGCTTCGTCACCTTCGAGCTTGAGTTTGTCGAGTGCTTTGCGAGCTTGTAGCAACGCGACGCCGCCGCCTGGAACGATGCCTTCTTCGAGGGCCGCTTGCATCGCCGCGTGGGCGTCTTCGTACAGCGCCTTGCGTTCCTTCATTTCGGTCTCGGTCGCACCGCCGACCTTGATCTGCGCCACGCCGCCCGCCAGTTTCGCCAGACGCTCTTGCAGCTTCTCGCGATCGTATTCGCTGTCAGTCTTTTCGATCTCCGCACGGATCAGTGTGCAGCGGCCTTCGATCTTGTCCTTCTTGCCCGCACCCTGCGTGATCGTCGTGTTCTCGGCGTCGATCTTCACCTTCTTCGCACGACCGAGTTGGCTCAGTTCGACCTTGTCGAGTTGAATGCCAAGATCCTTGAAGATCGCAGTGCCGCCGGTGAGTACCGCGATGTCTTCCAGCATCGCTTTGCGACGATCGCCGTAGCCAGGCGCCTTCACCGCACACACTTGCAGAATGCCCTTGAGCTTGTTCAGCACGAGCGTTGCGAGCGCTTCGCCTTCGACGTCTTCCGCAACGATCACGAGCGGCGCCTTCTGCTTGCTGACCGCTTCAAGCAACGGAATTAGATCCTTCACCGAGCTGATCTTCTCTTCGAACAGTAGGATAAATGGGTTCTCGAATTCGCAGGTGACGCTGTCTTGATTGTTGACGAAGTGCGGCGAGAGGAAGCCGCGATCGAATTGCATACCCTGAACGACATTCAATTCGGTTTCGGCAGTCTTGCCTTCATCCACTGTGAGAACGCCGTCGGCGCCGACGAGCTTGAGCGCTTCGGCGAGCTTCTTGCCGATTTCTTTGTTGTTGTTCGCCGAGATCGTGGCGACTTCCGTAATCTCTTTCGTATCTTTGGGGTCGATTTGTTCAGCAAGCTTGTTCAGTTCCGTGACAACCGCTTCAACGCCAGCTTGAATGCCACGCACGACCGCCATCGGATCGTGACCGCCTGCGACCGCTTTCAAACCTTCACGCAGAATGAACTCCGCGAGAACGGTTGCGGTCGTGGTGCCGTCGCCCGCCACATCGCTGGTCTTGCTGGCGGCTTCTTTGACGAGTTGCGCGCCCATGTTCTCGAAGGGGTCTTGCAACTCGATGTCTTCGGCGACCGTCACGCCGTCTTTCGTCACGGTCGGGCTACCCCAACCTTTGTCGAGGACGGCGTTGCGGCCGCGTGGTCCGAGTGTCGATCGCACAGCACGAGCGAGTTTGCTAGCACCGGCGAGGAGTTTTTGCCGAGCGTCGTCGGCGAACGCGAGTTGTTTAGCTGCCATCGTTCCTAATCCGTAAAGGTGGTCCGAGAACGCAAAAGCGTGCCTGTACACCAAGCAAAGTTCGTGCCCAGATTTCGCCGCATGACACAATCGTTTTATGCGAATGATTTGCAGCTGATTGTCTTTTGCGGCCGTGTGTGATTTGGTGTCAGCTTGGCAGGGCCACAACACGGAGATTCAACCGAAAGTGGCAGTGCTCGGGTCGTCGGCGAATCTCTTGACGCCTCAGTTCGGCTGAGTCGTATTGTGGATGTGGGCCTGTAAACGGCGGAGGAAAAGTGTAGCGCTTTGACGGAGAATTCGGCGGAGGAAACGTGGAGCGCCTGGCGCGATCTGCGGCAATCGGAGACGATGGTAGGACGCCATCCCTTCCGCGGCCGGAGATTTCAGGTGTTCACCAACATGGAGCAATGGGCCGAAATTCGTCGCCGCGTGCTCACCGGCGAGATCAGTAAACGCGAAGCGTGTCGCCACTACCAGATTCACTGGGCGACCCTCCAGAAAATCCTCACCCACGACGCTCCGCCGGGGTATCGCCGGGCCGAGCCACCGCGACGACCCACCATCGAACCGTGTTGCCGATCATTGAACGCATCCTCGCTGAGGATGCGAAGGCTCCTCGCAAGCAACGTCACACCGCGTATCGCATTTGGCAACGGCTGCGAGACGAACACGGGTTTCTCGGCGGTTACACGGTGGTCAAGGACGCGGTGCGGGCTCTCAAGTTGGGTTCCCAGGAAGTCTTTCTGCCGTTGTCGCATCCACCCGGCGAGGCTCAGGTGGATTGGGGCTTCGCCGAGGTGACTCTCAACGGTGTGCCGACGCGTGTGGCGGTGTTCGTGATGAGTCTGCCGTACTCGGATGCGGTGTACTGTCAGGTGTTTTCCGCGGGAGTGTACCGAGACGGTTCTGGGAAGGTCACACGCGGGCGTTCGCGTTCCTTCGGCGGCGTGCCGCGACGCATCAGCTACGACAACACCAAGACTGCGGTGGCGGCGATTGTGGGGAATCGCGAGCGGGGTCGTGACCAAGGAATTTCAGCGTCTGATGAGCCACCATTTGTTTGCGAGTCATTTTTGTTTGGTGCGACGACCCAATGAGAAGGGGCACGTTGAGCAACTCGTGGATTCCACCCGCTCGCATGTTCTCGTGCCGGTGCCGTCGGTGGGGAGTTTGGCGGAGTTGAATGTTCGGTTGGAGGCGGCGTGTCGTCAGGAACCAAGCCCGGCGTGTGTCGGGGCAACCCGGCTTCGATCGCGACCCGACTGAGCGAGGAGTTGCCCCAACTCTTGCCGCTGCCGTCGCAGCGATTCGAGGCAAGGCGGGTGATCGCGGGCGTGGCGGTGAACGCGCTGTCGCTGGTGCGATTTGACACCAATTCGTACTCGGTGCCGAGTCGGTATGCGTATCGCGAGGTGACGGTCATTGGCACGGTCGACGAGGTGAGGATCGTGTTCGGGGATCGGGTGATTGCTCGTCATGAGCGGCGGTGGACGCGGGAGGAACCGGTCTTCGATCCGGTCCATGATCTCGCGGTGTTGGAACGCAAGCCGGGTGGGTTCGACTGTGCGAACCGCTGGAACACTGGGCGTTGCCGGACTGTTTCGGGGTGTTGCGACGGCGGTTGGAAGCGGACCCCAACGCCCGGTTGGGGAACCCGCGAGTTCATCCAAGTCTTGCGACTCTTGGAGACGGTGTCGTTGGCGAGTTTGGCGGACGCGGTTCCAGACGGCGTTGCTCCTCGAACGTGATTGATTCCGGCGAGTATTCGGCTGATCGTGGAGCATCGGGCGGAGGGTCCGGTGGCCGGTGTTTTTCGTTGCCGGGTCGTCCGCATCTGGCGAGTGTGCAGGTGCCGGCGACGAACGTGGCGGCGTACGGCGACCTCCTGACTGGGGAGGACGTACGATGACCGGGCCCAAATCGTCCGCGACGGCGGATCGGGTGCTGCTGAAGCATCATTTAAAAGCGTTGAAGTTGTCGACGATCGCCAGCGAGTGCGAGGCGATCGCGATACGGTGGACGCGAGATCATGTCGATCACTTGGGGTTCTTGTTGGCGGTGTGTGATCGGGAGTTGATCGAGCGAGAGCGGAAGGCGGCGGAGCGTCGGTTGGCGGCGGCGAAGTTCCCGACACTCAAGACGCTCGCGGAGTTCGACTTCACGGCGAGACCGTGCGTGAGCCAACCGCGGATCGCGGCGTTGGCGAGTGGGGATTACGTGACGAATCGGGAGAACATTCTGCTGGTGGGTCCGAGCGGGATGGGGAAGACGCATTTGGCCACCGCGTTGGCGATGGCGGCGTGTGGTCAGGGGAAACGGGTGCGGTTCTGGCGGGTGACGGAGTTGATCACGACGCTGCGGGAAGCGGAGGAACAGCGGCCGGTGTTACGCGTGCGACAACAGTTGGCGAAGTTGGACGTGCTGGTGTTGGACGAGTTCGGGTCCGTGCCCGCGAGCAAGGCGGGAGCGGAGTTGCTGTTTGACGTGATTGGGACGGCGTATGAGCGAACGAGTGTAATCTTGACCACCAACTTGGGGTTTGAACAGTGGGCGGAGGTGTTGGGGAGTGAGCGGTTGACGGGTGCGGCGTTGGATCGCCTGACGCATCGGTGTCACATTGTGGAAACTGACGGGCGAGAGCTATCGGTTGCAGGATGCGAAACGACGGGTTCGCGGGAGCCGGTAAGAACAGCCGTTGCGAGAAACCGAATTGGGCCCACGACGTCCTTGCCGGGTGAAGGACATCGTGGGCCAAATTCATTGTGAAGCTAGAGTTCGACCGGTGACGAGTAGCCGGAGAGAGGGGAGCGAGGTAGACTGCCATCTGGTTATCCCGCGCTACACTTTTGCTCCGCCGGGCGCTGCACTTTTGCTCCGCCGTTTACACCAACTCCTCATCCGTTCGGGATTCTCAAGTCCTGAGTCCTTCGCGAGTCGCTTGAGATACGCCTTGTAGTCTTCGCCAGTGTCTTTGCGGACGATTGCCCGCATCGCCGCGTTCGCCTCCAGCGTGGTCGAATCCACGCCGATCGTCTTGCCCTTCACGAGGTTCTTGTCATGGGCAATCGCCAGGACATGAGCGAACACGCGTTCGTGGACCACCTCCGGGAGACGCTGGCGGATGGTGGTGAGACTGGAGTGGTCGGGTGATGCCTTGTTGACGGGGATGGCCAGGAACGCCCGCAGTGTACTGCGCCCCTCGGACTGGACACGAAAACGCAGTTGGAGAGTTGGGTGGACTAATGATCATGTACATAGTTTGGAAACCCGAAGACCAGCACTCAACTTGGGGCTAACCTCTCCTTCGACAGCGGCTTCACGGGTCCTCAACCACCGTTCGATTTTCTTCTTCGCCTTCACTCGACACGCGGCCTCAAACTCCGCAGGTGTGACATACTCCAACGCCGAGTAAATCCGCTTGGTCATGTACACGTCCTCCAAGAATCTACGAATCTGACGACGAGCATCAGTCAGGTCGACGTACTCGTTGAGATGGACCTCGCTCTCCTTCAGCGTGCGAATGAAGCGTTCGCATGGCCATTCTGCGTCGGCTTCCCCTTCGCCGAGCAACTAATCTGAACGCCACGGACTCTGCAGCTTCTCGATGTACCCGCCGGCAGGTACTGCACGCCATGATCGCTGTGATGAATCTTCGGAGGACCGTGCTTCGCCAACGCTCGATCCAGAGCACGATGCGTCAGCTCACTCGACAAGTCGCGATCAAGATACCAGCCGCGAATGCCGCGACTGAACACGTCGATGATGACCGCCAAGTACACGAACTCGCGACCCAACTCGATGTACGTAATATCTGCAGCCCAGACTTCGTTGAGCTGCGTCAGACGCTTGTTTTTCAGCAAATTCGGCCCAGTCCCGCGTGTCGCGACGATACTCCGAGGTGGTCACGAATCGACGCACCGCGATGACCAGATTCTCCTCGTGCATCAGCCGACGCACTCGCTTCGTGTTCACGATGAAGTGACGTCGACGCAGCTCCTGGGTGATCATCCGATTTTCGAGGGTCAACGGAGCATCGCGGAGAGTTTTTGAGGCATCGAGCTCCACGGTCAACTGACCGATGAGCCGCTCGAGATCGTCGATGCGTTGTCGCTGAGCTTCGTCGGGCGTGGTGGGGCAAAGAGCTGATGGGCCGACTTCACGAGTTGCAACTTCCAGCGACTGATGACGGTATCCGAGAGCTGATGCTTGCGACACAACTCGGCGGTGGTGGCCTCCCCTCGCAACGCCGCGAGGGCAATCTTGGCTTTGAACTCGGGAGAGAACTTACGTGGCTTTGCCATGATGATGCCTCCAGATCATCAGCCTAGTTTCCACTCACCACCGCGCCCAGTTTTTGGGGCGCAGTACCCACTCGCGATCCGCACGGCGATTTGCACGACGAACGCGATCGCGAGTGGGAATGGTGTGATTCCGAAGTTCAGGGCGGAATCGCAAGCAGAACCGAATGCGGAGAGTGGGTAGGAAGGCGGCGTTGAACCACTTCGCGATTCTGTTTGAAGCTCGCATGCCGAGAAGTGCTGAGAATCGACAGCAGCTGGCGTTCCCAGACAGCCTGACTCAAAAAGATATTACAGGCTCTCTCGTTGGACGGAAACTGGCCTCGGACGACGCATGGTCGAACCATCGAAACTGGTCGAAGGCGAATCGCGACACGCTCTTCGTCCATCACGCGAACCTCTACTCTTCGGCGAGTATCTTTCGGATGCTGCGCCAGTAGGCTATTGCCGCACGGCGATGTATAGTAATTTGCAAGGAACGATGGGGGAGAGGCCCTACGGTTTGGGCACCCCGCTCATAACGGGATCGTAGTGGGTTCGACTCCACCTCCCCCAGTCCCACTCTCGGTCCGACGCTCGCTGGTGCGGCCTGTGCTGCCGTGGTCCCTAGTCGTCGTATCCTTAGTCGTTCGCGTCCTGCTCTGTTCATCTCAGACTACGGAGCCGAGGAATGCCCGCCCGTTCAGATCATCCTCACGATACCGACTTAATTGCCTACCGTGCGCAACGACTCTCGCCGCACGATGCGGAAAACCGTCGCCGACATCTGGAAGACTGTGCGTCGTGTCAGGTGTTTCTCAACTCACTGAACCTTGGTGCGACCGTCGCGACGGCACGAACGACCCCAACTCTGCCACCCGCACTCCCACTCGCTCCGCCACGCGTGAAGCCGATCTCCCAGCCCGCACGACCGACCCTCCCCTCGCATTCTGCTCTCACGGGCACCTCAAGTTCGCACGAGGCCCTCTCAACGGAACTCCTCAATCATCCACGCTATCGTCTGTTGCAACTGCTCGGCGAAGGGAGTATGGGCAATGTCTTCCTCGCCGAGCATCTCATGATGGATCGGAAAGTCGCGATCAAGATCATTCACTCGAAACTGCTCGACAACGCAGAAGCGATCGCACGGTTTCTCGGCGAAGTGAAAACCGCCGCGAAGCTCGATCATCCGAACATCGTCAAGGCGTTCGACGCTGAGAAACTCGGCTCGACTTACATGTTCGTCATGGAATACGTCGACGGACACAGCCTGGAAACACTTGTACAGCAATACGGCCAAACTGTCCGTGACTCAGGCATGTGCGTACATTCGCGATGCGGCGGTTCGCGTTACAACACGCCCACAAAAATGACACAGTTCACCGCGACGTCAAGCCTGCAAACATGATGGTCACTAGCGGCGGTGAACTGAAAACTGTGCGACTTCGGCCTCGCCAAGATTGCACGCGAACACGGCGACCATCAACAATCGACCGCGTACTCGACACTCCCTCGGTACACCGGATTTTCTCGCGCCGGAGCAAGCGGAACAAGCGAAGTCCGCCGATATTCGCGCCGACATCTACAGCCTCGGTTGCTCCTCTTTTACCTGCTCACGGGTCGGCCGCCGTTTCAGGCGAAGAGCATGGTTACGTTGCTGGACATGCATCGCGACGAACCGCCCGCCGCGCGTTTCGGAGTTCCGGAACGATGTGCCCCAACCGATCGTCGAGTTGATCGAGCGGATGATGGCGAAGTCGAAACATCTGCGTCCACAAAACACCGCAACACGTCGCCGATGCGTTGATACCGTTCGCCACGATGGCCGCGTACTCGATGCGATTCCGATCACTGTGCCGCCCCCACCGCATCACCCGCACTCGAACCGCCGAAACTCGTGAAGTTCAAGCCGAACACTCCCACGCCGACGTCGCGGCCTGGGCCGAGTATTGCGAGCAGTATGGCGTCGGCGTTGGGCTATCGACACCACTCAGCGAAAAACACCTCGAGCAATTGCGCCGCAAACGTCCATCCAAGGAAACGCCGCCGGATGCGCCGAAGTCTGCCGCCACGTCCACCACCCGTGGATGATGCACCGGAGTCCGGAACCGGTCGAAGTTGTTGACGAGAAACCGAAGAAGCCCAAAAAATCGAAGAAAAAGTCCGCACAGAAGTGGACCCTCACACAATGGGTGACGTTGGCGGTCGGCGTGGGGCTGGTGGGTGTGATCGGATTGGTTTCGTTGATCCTCCTCGATGGCTCCGGCGAAGCCACGAAACCCATCGTGGTCGCGCCGCCACTCGACGAGACCGCTCGTCCGAAGCCCCTGATTGCCCCCACTCCGCGTTTTCAGCCGATTTGGAACGGTCGGAATCTCTCCGGCTGGAAAACCCACGAGAAACAAATTGGCGAGTGGAAGGTCGAGAACGGTCGGCTCGTCGGGCGCGCGCCGGAGATTACGCACCTGTACACAACCAAAGACGACTACCGCCAGTTCCATTTGAAGTTCAAACTCCGCATGCTCGCGGGTGAGTTCGCGCTGATCGTCGGCAGCGGATACGGCCCCACGTTACCAGAGAGTACGCCGTCCGAGTCCAACAGGAACTGTGGTCGCGTTCGAGTTACAATCCGTGTCGGCGGTCAATGCGATCGCGGCACCGAACACGTCCGTGTTGCAGCCGAATCAATGGGCAACGGTCGAGGTAATCGCCGAGAAGAATGTGATTCAAGTCATGGTCGACGGTGTGCCGTCGGCGCGGCTCGACGCCCACGCTCGAACCTGGACACATCACGCTCTCGTTGCGCAAAACCAACACGCACGTCGAATTCGAAAGCCTCGAACTTAAACCGCTCGATCCAATGAGCGCCCCCACGCCGCCGACCGACACGATCGACGACCAGTCCGCGGTCGAGTATCTGCCGGACGAGATGCCCACGACGGATTCGGTACTCGCAAAGTCAAAGGCCGGACGAATTCCAACAACTTTTCAACGGCCGTGACCTCACGGGTTGGACGAACTTGACCGGCATTCGAGGCAACCCAGGCAGTTGGAGCGTCGAGAATGGCGCGATCGTCTCGAATGGTGGGTACTCCAATTTGTTGACCGACCAAGATGACTTCGATGACTTTCACTTGCGTGCGGAAGTGAAAATCGACAGTGGCGATTCCGGTCTGGTGTTTCGCGCGGTCCGCGCGCCGACCGCACGCGGCGAGTTGGATTTGTTGTCACAACATTCGCAACTTACGCTGGAAACCAAACGCGGCTTGCGTGTCGGCTCGCTCTATGGCGGTGGTGGCACAGAACCGGTCATGTACATTCCTTCACGGCCCACAGTAGAAGATATCGCGGGTCGCTGGATCGTGTTGGAGGTACTGGCACAGGGCGAGCGAGTGCAAACATATGTCGACGGCAAGCTGGCGGTGAACGCGCGCGGCTTCCAACGTCGGATCCGTCGTGGATCGATTGGACTTGAGCAATACGGCGTGAATACCCGTGTCCACTATCGGAAAGTCGAAATCCGACGGCTGCCGCCCCCGTTGGGGACACGAACCGAGTTCATCTCGCTCTTCAACGGTCGCGACCTGGAGGGCTGGGAACCCAGTCCGGTCAGTCCAGGCGAGTGGGACGTGTCGAACGGCATCCTGAAATCGAAACCTGACGGACGAATCGGCGCGCTCGACTCGGTGCGCCGCGACTACTTCAACTTCCACCTTCGGTGCGAATTGCTCACCAACGGCACGACAACTTCGTTTGAAATTCGCACCGTGCCGGAAATCAGTAAACGACATCGGCTACATCCTGAACCTGAACCTCAAGGGGAGTTTCACGGACGCCCACCTGAAACAATCCGTGCCCTTCAATTTCGCGAATGACACGCAACCGCCCGCGAATACGTGGGCATTGTGGGAGATCATCGCGCAGGATGATCAATTCTGGGTTCGTGCAATCAACACGAGGTGATGTACTATCGCTGCAAGACTCCGCCGAGCGAGCGGCATGGGTTGCTCATTCTGAAGAGTAGTCGCGATCAACTGCGTACGAAACAGCCGTTGGAAATTCGCAAGCTCGAACTTCGTCGGCTGCCCTAGCAGTCGAATTGCGCGGTGTTTGTCACTTCGCAGTTGAATGATCGTTGTATCATCGTTCGCGTACGGTTTCGGAGTTCGTGATGGCTCAGGGTCTCTCCCACCCCAGCGATGCCCAACTCACCAATTATGCCACGGGACGACTCGTCGGCGACGAACTGACACGTGTACGCGCACACGTCGAATCGTGCGCCCATTGCCAAGTGGTTTCTGCATGCGGTCCCACGCGCCACTCCGCCCGCCGTCCAACCGAGCGCGAACAGCACGATCGTAGACACCACGATTGCCAGTAATCTCGGTGGCGTGCGCCCGATTCCGCCGGAGTTACGGAACCATCCACGCTATCGCGTCCTGCGACATCTTGGCGATGGCAGCATGGGCAATGTCTACCTCGCCGAACATTCGATGATGGATCGCAAAGTGGCGATCAAAATCATCCGTGGACGCTCCTCGACAACGCGGACGCGGTTGCGCGGTTTCTCGGCGAAGTGAAGACCGCGGCGAAACTCGATCATCCGAACATCGTCAAGGCGTTCGACGCGGGAGAAACTCGGCTCGACTTACATGTTCGTCATGGATACGTCGACGGACACAGTCTTGACGTGATCCTCGCCCAGCATGGTCCGCTTCCGCTTGCACACGCCTGTGCGTATGTTCGCGCGACAGCCCTGGCGTTGCAACACGCCCACGAGAACGGCACGGTGCATCGCGATGTTAAACCCGCGAACCTGATGCTTACCAGCAAAGGCGAACTGAAACTCGGCGACTTCGGACTCGCGAAAATCGCCCGTGAACGCGGCAGTGGACCGAACGCGGGCCATCAGTCGACCGCATATTCGATGCTTCTCGGCACGCCCGATTTTCTCGCGCCGGAACAAGCCGAGAACGCGCGCAGTGCGGATATTCGCGCCGATATCTACAGTCTTGGTTGCACGTTGTTCTACTTGCTGACCGGCCGTCCGCCGTTCCAAGCGAATAGCATCATCAATCTCGTGATGAAGCACTGCCACGAACCGCCGCCGCGAGTGTCTCAGTTGCGGATGGACGTGCCGGAACCACTCGCCGATTTGATCCTGCGGATGATGGCCAAGGCCAAACCGATCGACCGCCAACACCGCAACACGTCGCCGATGCCCTCCTGCATACGGCCAGGAGGGGCGCATTCTCGATGCGGTCGTCGTCACGCCGACCGATGCGCAAACCCCAGTCTCGAAAATCAAACCCGCCAGCCCCGCGGTGATCGTCCGCCCTGGGCCGAGCATCGCGAATAGCATGGAATCGGCGATGGGGATCGCGACACGTTTGCCGGAACGAGTCGTGTTGAAACGCCGCGAACGTCCAGAACCACCGCCCGCCGCGCCGCCGAAATCACGCACGGTCGACGATGATATCGAAGTCGTGGAGGAGCGGAAACGGAAGTACGATGACGACGATGACGACGATGACGACGATGATTCGCTGGATGTCGAGAATGTACCGAGCCGTCGCCGTAGCAAGCCGAAGCGGCGTGGGTCACGGCGCGGACGCTCCGTGAATTGGGGAGCGATCCTTCTCGGATTGGGGATGATCGGTGGAGTGGTGGTTCTGGCGGTTTACCTGTTCGATCGTCGCGGTACCACAGGGCCGAATGTCGCGGGCGCACCGAATCATGCACCGAACTTCGGACCACCGAACGCAGCCAACTTGGGCCCCAACGGTGGCTTCTTCATGCCAGGTAGTCAGTCGTTCATGTTCGATCAGACCGAGTGGCAAGCGTCGCCATTTGTGCATGGCGATTGGACCGTGAAAAACGGCACTATCGAATCGCCGGCCGGCGGGCGCGCTGGGTGGCTACAAACGAAAGCCTTCGACGCTCGGAACTTCCAGTTGATGTGTGAATATCGCTATACGGGCGAGCCGATTGAAATCGCCTATCGCACGATTCCGATTCGCACGCCGTTCGAGGTTGGCTACTCCGTGGCACTCGCGCCGACTCTCACCTTTACCGACAGCCACGTCCGCACCACCCAGCGACTCAACAGCACCATCAGTTTCACATCCGGTCAGTGGTACACGTGGGAGTTGCTGGTGCGTGACAGTTCGCACACGATCAAGGTGAACGGCGTCGAGGTGTTGAATTACGTCGATCGGAATCCGTTCACGGGTCATGGAATCGTGATTGTGAAGGCGAACAACCCGAACGGTCGGCTCGGTACAGCGCTCGAACTTCGCCGACTCGATTTGCGGCGATTACCCTGAACGTGTCTTGTACTCGCTCCAACAGTTGCTACTGTTGGAGAGCGACTTACGATTCTCGGAGTTGTAGCGACGCCCATGACAACTTCATCTGACACGAGCGACTCAACGCCGCGTTCGTTGCTCGTGGGCGTTGAAGGATGGACCACGGTCGCGAACTGGGAACCGTTTGTCTACTTGTACGAACCGATCCTGTACCGTTGGCTGAGTCAGTATCCGTTGCAGCCGTCGGACGCGGCGGATTTGTGCAAGAAACGTTGTTGGTCGTGTATCGGAAGATTCCGGAGTTTGAACACAATGGCCGCACTGGAGCATTTCGGAACTGGCTGAAAGCGATCATGCTGAACCACTTGCGGACGTTTTTTCGGAACCGATCGCGGCAGGCGCCCGTCGAGTCACTCAATACAACTCTGGTTCCGGACGAGCAGACCAGCTAACAACTGCGGCGGAGGACGAGGAGTATCGGCGTGAGTTATTGCGGCGGCTAATGCAGCTCGTACGATCGCAAACCACTCCACAAAATTGGGATGTATTTTTTCGGACGACGGTTCTTGGCGAGTCACCGCCGGTCGTCGCGCAGCAATTGGGTTTGAGCTTGAACGCGGTGTATTTGGTTCGTTCGCGGTTACTTCGTGAGTTCCGCACCCTCGCGCACGGGTTCCTCACGAATGACGAAAAGTGACAAATTTGGTGTAGTCGAAAAAAATTGTGACAGATTCCTAACTGCTGCGACATTTACTACCATCGAATGAGAGCCGGAGGACGGCCATCATGACCGCCGCAAACACACCCAACCGACCAAGAATTGCAAGCGTTCGCGACCGGCGAACTGCGGTATCGGCTCGCGAAACCGATCGAAGACCACATCACGAATTGCAACGCTTGTGTTGAACGCTTACTCGAACTCGGTCCATCGCTCACGAATGACCCCCTGGTCCGGCTCGTGAGCGATGCGATGGCGCTCGACTTCGAAGACACGCCGTTTCCGCAACCGCTCGTTGAATGCCCCAAGGAGTGGCAAAACCATCCGCGCTTCGCGGTGCGGTATCCCGTGGGTCACACGCGTGCGGGGACGTGCTACCTCGCCCGTGATCGCGAAACTCAGGGCACGGTCGTTGTTTCCAAAGTCCGCCAATTCGACGTGTACCCACGACTCGAATCGCTCGCGCAAACGATGCGTGCACACCCACGATCGGCTGGCAACCGATCACCAGTTTAAGCCGGACCGACGATGCGTTGATCGTGGCTATTCACCACGAATCG
This sequence comes from Ottelia alismoides, assembly GCA_037367405.1. Classification (NCBI taxonomy): domain Eukaryota; kingdom Viridiplantae; phylum Streptophyta; class Magnoliopsida; order Alismatales; family Hydrocharitaceae; genus Ottelia; species Ottelia alismoides. The sequence continues at coordinate 88,940 of JAZKJV010002188.1, read as the reverse complement.
GGCATGAGTTTGCGAGAAGTGATTTGTAGCCGTGGACGATTGGAGCACGCGGAGTTGTTGCAACACACTCAAGCCGCGGCCGAAATCCTGGACGCGGCACATGCTCGGCACGTCACCCATGGCGAACTCACGCTCGAAGACTGGGTTCTCGTGGGCGACGGTTTGCGGATTCGCGGCTGGGAGCGCGCTCGGTATGGACCAGACTTCACACTGGATGCACGCGTCGACCAAGCCGCGTTCGGTCGGTGTGTCTTGGGCATGCTTGTTGGAAAAACCACGCTTACCGCGGCCAACGTGATGCCGTTTAACGACGTGTGGCCGGATACGCCTACTGATGCGACGGCGGTGTTGCGGAAAATGATCGCCGCTGAATATCCCAGCATCCGTGACGCGGCGACTGCATTCAACGCAACCTTTCGCACACGCTCGTGGTGGACTCGCTGGACTCGCTTCTGATCGCACCTTCGTGCGTCGCGGCTTCCTCGGCCGAGCGATTCTCAGAAATCGATCGGCGCACCGCACCCGTGGCAATTCATCGCCCAGCCATTGATGTTTGCGGTTGCTCGGAGAGTGAGAGAACGTAGTTGAGGAGATCGTCGATGTCCTTCGCGGGCAGCGTTGCGTTCGCGGGCATCGGAGTACCAGGAATTCCGAGCATTAAGCGTGTGTACAGTCGCTCTTTCTCGCGTCCGCCCTTGAACAACCCTGCGGTCAAGTCACGTGGGCGATTCGGCTGGCCATCGCCGCCTTTATCTGGTGTGTCGTTCTTCAAATCTTTGACTTGCGGTCCGTCGCCGCGGCCGGTTGGACCGTGGCAGGTGACGCACGACTTAACGTAAACCTCACGCCCGTGTGCGATGGATTCGGGCGTCGCTGCGGCGAACTGTGTCGGCGCCGGCAGGATCTCGCCGATCTCCGAGAGTTTCTCGACACGGCCAGCGATCGCACGCCAATCCGGATCTTCTTTCGTTCTTCTCCGCTTCCAGTCGCAACCGCTCACGCAAGCCAGCCTTCGTCAGAACGCGTAAATGCGACACCAACGCGGCTTGCTCGGCGTTCGATAAGTGATCGAATTTGGGCATCGCGCTGCCTGGGATGCCGTTGCGGATCACACGCAACAAATCATCGTCGGTCGGTACGCCGTTTTTGGTGCTGGCGAGCTTGTATTTATCGCGGCCGAAATAGCGAGCTTTGGGGTTCAATCCTGCGACGCCATTCCCATCACCGCGTGCGCCGTGGCAGTACGCACAATGTTGCGTGTAGACCGCTTCGCCCTCGATTGCCGTCGCGAACGGCGGCGCTTCGGTCGGTCGCGTGAGTTGATCGTGGACGTTCGTACTCGCGAAGTACCACGCCGTGACAATCAGAACTGAACACTACCGATGAAGCCGTTGCGAAATTTGCGTGAGGGCGTGACAACGTCCGACGACATTCTCATCTCCGAAGCCCGTACCAAATTCAACACTATATCCATTACCGATAAAACGCTCGGTTTCAACCGTTCGTCGCGAGTCCGACTCATTCGGGCGACCACATTTTTCGGTTTTCGTGGTGCGAATCCGGTTCGCTTCTCTCAAGATGGTGCATTATGGGTGATGTATAACAACCGGAGTCCCATGCATTCACCGATTACCAATCAAAGTATCGATCCTACTCGCATAGAATCTGCATCAGTCGAGCTAAACCACCTTAGTAAACGATGCACTCCCAAAGTCGCGCACGGCCCACAACCACAAGACGACTCTGCCGAATCGCTGTCACTTGAAATCCGCAGCGGCGTGGGTCACGCCGATCGGCGCGATCACTTTCGGCATAAACTCACCTTTCGCCAACAAGCACAATTGCCGATGCACACGCTGACGTAATTCACATGCGAACGTCACAAGTTCTTCCAACTCCTCCTCGCTCGCCGCACCATCCGATGCAAGAGCTTCAACAATCCGCTGCCGATCCGCTCGATCGCCGTGATGTCACGCTTCGTCAGTCCAGGCTGCATCGGCACGCCACGCACACGATGCCGCAAAGCTCTCCTCACGCATCCGCACCAACACCTCGCCGAAGTAGTCCGTCACAAAGCCGACACCCGTCGCGATCGAGGCCGGAGAAATTTTCGGCACTTCCCAACCAGGAATGAAACCGTGCATACGATCGTGAAATGCGCTGTCGATCAGTTCGCTTGGGCAACGGCTCGAAGAGATGCGCGTAGCGTGAGTGCGGTTGACCGTTCTCGATATCGAGATTACCCGTGAACACCAGTCCGGCATCAGCGGCGAACGCGAGCGATCCGCGACTGAACTGACCGCTCTCCATGTAATCCTTGAGCGTCGAAATCGTCTCATCCTCGTCGCCAAACGTCGTGTGCGCGATCTCGTCGAACACCACGACTTTCCGCGTCCCAAGAATGCCGACCTGCTTGGTCGACAAGTTCACGAATAGGTTCGCAGGCGTCGTGCGCCCGCCGGAGACCGTGAACACTCGCGGTGACAGATTCCGCAGCAGGAATGTCTTGCCCGTCTGACGCGGACCAAGTTCCAGCAAGTTGACGTTCCGTTCGACGAGGGGGACCATGCGTGCGAACAGCATCAACCGCGTACGATGATCCGGAAACGCGTTCGCGTTGTAGCCGGCCGATTGCAGCATCAACGCCGCCCACTCGTCGCGTGTGAACTGTTGGCGTGCGGCTTTGTATGCGGCGAGATCCGGCGGGCCGACTTGGAACGGCGTGAAGTTGATCAACTCTGTGGGGGGCGTCGGCGTTTGTCTCGGGCGCGTAGCGGATTTTCGCAGTGCCCCACAGCCCACCGAGCAGCAATCCTGGGTTCGCTTCGGTGATCGGTCCGCCGACCCGCACTTTCTGATCGCCGAGTGCCGGCACCCTGGCCCACCGTTGACCTCCCTTCAGGTCGACCCGCACTTCGATGGCATCGATAAGGGTCACTTCCCCACGCGAAAGGAGTTTTTCCTTGAGGAGTTCCCGTTGTTCGAGGTCCGGCAGCAATTCGCGAATCTTGGTTTGGACGTTCGCGAGATCCGCTTGCCATGTTTCTGGCTTCACGAATTTTGCGATCAGATATTCGCTCACGTAACGTGGTAAACGCTGGAACGCCGCCTGCGACGTGAGCGATTTGAGGACGACTTTGTCGCCGAGCGTCGCGACCGCTTTTTGATCGAATTCGGTCAGGGGGTGTTCGTCGAACAACGTCATCGATGGAAACTCCGGTTGATGATGGGTCTCAGGAGCATTCCGAACACGCGTATGGTACGCCACTCGGACGGAACGCTACATTAGGTTCGCTAGCTTCGGCAGAATCGCCTCGACGAGTTGTTTCGGACCCGCGACCAATCCAGACTTCTGCTCGAACTTCGGCGCGCCGTAGCCGATCACTTCGCCGCGTGTGCCGACCACAACGCCGCCTGCTTCCGTCACCAACAAATGCCCAGCGCAGATGTCCCAATCCTTGAAATTCGTGTAGTTATTCACGTACACATCCCCCTCGCCGCGTGCGACGACCGCGAGCTTCACGCCAGCGGAATACATCGACAACGTCTTCGCAGGCATGAGGGCCGCTTCCATCGGCGACGGTTTCCCTGGCTTCGCGTGGCTCTGCACCAACACACACGCCTCCGGATCGGCCATGCGGTGGACCGTGCAGCGGATCGACGTGCTATCCTCCAACCGCGTCCAACATCCGCCGCCGAGCGTGGCGTAGGTCCACCGCATCGTGACGGGCTCCAGTACCACGCCGACAACCGGAACACCATTAACTGTCAGACCGATCATGACCGAGAATTCACCATTCTTCATGACGAACCCTCGCGTGCCATCGATCGGATCGACAACCCACACACGCCGCGGCAAACTCTCGGAACTCACCTTGGAACTCAGTTGAAGCGTCGCCGTGTCCTCCTCCGCACACAGACCATCATCCGGAAACGCGGTTCGCAGATGCGTGAGGATGATTTCTTGTGATCCTTTGTCGACATGTGTGCTAATGTCGACTGGTGCGTTCGCGATCGGCGTGAACGACTCATATTCGCGTCGGATGAACTCACCCGCGAGCGCCGCCGCCGCGAGCGCCACATCGAGTTCGTGTTCGTAGTTGTGCGTTGGGTTCGGATTCATGGTGCGGCCATTATAGAATGACGGCATGACATCTCTACTTTTGCTCGCAATCGTGTGTTCCGCGAATCCGATGCCGACGCAATCGGAACCGAGTTTCACGGTGGATTCGTCGACTGGGCGATTAATCGCGCTCGATAAGACTTGGCAGGCGAAACTCGACGACCGTCCGCCGATCGCGTTCCAGCAGTTGCGGCAGACGAACCGCAGCCTACCCTCCTTTCCCACGACTGGCGTGATTCTCGCGAACGGTGATCGGATTCCAGGTACGTTTCTGGGCGGCGACGACACGGCGATTCGCCTCAAATCCTCCCTCGCTGCCGACGGCTTGCGGTTCCCCCTGCCGAGCGTGCGGGTCCTCTGGATCACGCCGATGCCGATCGACTTGCCGCTGTTCGTCGATCGCTATCCGTGGCTCGATTCGCCACAAACCAGCGACGTGATTCTGCTCCGGAACGGCGATCGCCGCACGGGCGACATCGAACGCTTCACAAATGACGGCGTCGTGAAACTCCGCACCAGTGGGCAAACCGTCACGGTGATGGTCGACACGATTTCGGCGATCGTGTTGAATCCGAGATTGAATGCGGTGCGGAAAATCAAGGGGGCATACGCTCACGCCACCCTCGCCGACGGTACAAGGCTGACGCTCACCTCCGCAACAACTGTGGACGCGACTCTTCGTGCGACACTCGCGAGCGGCGGAACGATTCATGTCCCCCTCGGCGATGTGTACGCGATTTCGATGCAACAGGGCGGTTCGGTCGAGCTATCGTCGCTCGCGCCGAAGGTCGCGGTCGAACCGTTCGGTGAGTGGGGGTGGCCGTTGGGCGTGAACCGCAGCGTGAAGGGGGCGCCGCTCACCCTGCGAGAATCCCAGGGCGTGTCGACCTTTCGCACCGGACTCGGTTTGCATCCACACATGCGCGCGACGTATCCTTTGGCCGGCCGCTACGCACGGTTCGAATCACTCGTGGGTCTCGATGGGCTGAGCGGACAACGTGGGTGTGTGAAGGTCGATGTGTTCGTGGACGGTATCTCGCAAAAGGTGAACAACGGCCAACCAATCACCGTGTCCACAGGTGTGTTGTCGCTGAACGTGCCGTTGACTAATGCGAAGGAACTGACACTCGAAGCAGCGTTTGGTAACGTGGGTGACGTACAAGCGGATGTGACGTTCGCCGGAGCGCGGTTAATCGAGGCGAACCGATGACACAACCCGTGCAACCCTTGGTCATTTTCGATTTTGACGGCACGCTCGCCGATTCGTTGGCCTACTCGACGGCAATCATCCAGCGCATCGCGCCGCAGTTTCGCTTGCAGTTGCCGACCGATTTGCAGGCCGCTCGCGAGAAGCCAACTCGCGAGTTGTTTCGAGAGATGGGGTTGAGTTGGTGGAAGTTACCGCGTGTGATTCGCGCGTTTCAGGCGGAGGCGGTGAAGGGGGCCGGTTCGTTATCGCTCTTCGCCGATTGGCCGCAGGTGTTGGCGGAGTTGGGACGTGTGGGGATTCGGTTGGGCGTGTTGTCGTCGAATCGTGAGGATGCGATTCGCGCGTGTTTGCGAGCGAACGGCGTTGAGTCTGCGTTTGCATTCGTCGAGGGCTATCCGCGGTTGTTTGGGAAAGGCAAGGCGTTGCGTCGGATTCTGCGTCGCGAGCGGTTAGGGCGTGAGTGGGTGGCCTATGTGGGGGACGAGACGCGTGACTTGGACGCAGCGCGTTCGGCGGGCGTAGTGTCGATAGGCGTGTCGTGGGGTTATCATACGCGAACGCTGTTAGCGACCGCGTCACCGGATCATGTTGCCGAGAGTCCGCGCGATGTGTTGCGATTGGTATGTGAAACAATCTTCCCATTTCGTGGCGGAGGTTCTATACTTTCGTGAGGCACGAACGAGAGTTTGTGTTGTCGGAGAGGTGGCTGAGTGGTCGAAAGCACCGGTTTGCTAAATCGGCGTACAGGTAACACTGTACCAAGGGTTCGAATCCCTTCCTCTCCGCTAAACGTCTGTGCAGTATCAAGAAGAGTGTCGCAGGGAGAAGCAATAACTGCTTCTCCCTCTTCTGTTTGTGGCATCCCCTGCAATTCCATGCGACTTCTGACGGCTGGTTGCTGCGTCGCTTTTTGCGCCTCATGTGCGTCGCTTTTTGCGCTGCCTACTGCACCCAGAGTCGCGCGTACGAAATGCTCATCTGTCGTCTGGGCGTAGTGCTTCAAACTCACCTTCGCGTCGTGACCCATCCACTTTGCGACCACATGCACAGGGTACGATTCCAGCAACTCGGTCTCGCAACTCGATCGGAGATTGTGGAACAATCTGTACTGCGCCCCAAAAACTGGGCGCGGCGGTGAGTGGAAATACGCTGATGATCCGGAGGCATCCGTATGGCGAAGCCACGCAAGTTCTCACCCGAGTTCAAAGCCAAGATCGCCCTCGCGGCACTCCGAGGTGAGGCCACCACGGCCGAGCTGTGTCGCAAGCATCAGCTCTCGGACACCGTCATCAGTCGCTGGAAGTTGCAGCTCGTGAAGTCGGCCCATCAGGTCTTTGCCTCCACCACGCCCGACGAAGCTCAGCGTCAACGCATCGACGATCTCGAGCGGCTCATCGGTCAGTTGACCGTGGAGCTCGATGCCTCAAAAAAACTCTCCGCGATGCTCCGTTGACCCTCGAAGCGAAACGTCAACTCGTCGAGAAGCTGCGATCCGAATTCGACATCGAGCTGCTGTGCGATCTGTTGGAGATGAATCGCAGCAGCTTCTACTACGACGCGGTCGAGGCGATCGACGACGGCGTGCGTGCGGCGATCGTGAGCATCGCGGAGGAGTTCCCCACCTACGGCTATCGTATGATCACCCAGGAGTTGAAACGGCGAAAGTTCGTGGTCAACACAAAGCGAGTTCGTCGACTGATGCACGAGGAGAATCTGGTGATCTCCGTGCGTCGATTTGTGACCACCTCGGCGTATCGTCGCGACACGCGAGACTGGCCGAATCTGCTGAAAAACAAGCGTCTGCCGCAGCTCAACGAAGTTTGGGCCGCGGATATTACGTACATCGAATTGGGTCGCGAGTTCGTGTACCTGGCGATCATCATCGATGTGTTCAGCCGTGGGATTCGGGGCTGGTATCTCGGCTCGGATCTCACGAGTGAGTTGACACATCGTGCTCTGGATCGTGCGTTGGCAAAGCACGGTCCTCCGAAGATTCACCACAGCGATCACGGCGTGCAGTACCTGGCCGGCGGGTACCTCGAGAAGCTGCAGAGTCACGGCGTTCGGATCAGTTGCTCGGCGAAAGGCAAGCCGACGCAGAATGGCCCATGCGAACGGTTCATTCGCACGCTGAAGGAGAGCGAGGTCCATCGCAACGAGTACGTCGACCTGGCCGATGCTCGTCGTCAGATTCGTAGATTCTTGGAGAGCGTATACATGACGAAGCGGATTCACTCGGCGTTGGAGTATGTCACACCTGCGGAGTTTGAGGCCGCGTGTCGAGCAAAGGCGAAGAAGAAATCGAACGGTGTTGGCGTAGTCAGTGTGGCGCCGCCAACATCAGTTTCGCGCTCGCAAAAGCCACCACAAGAAACGAGGAGCGAAACTGCCCGATGACCAACTACAACTGTAGGAGTAGACGCCAGCCAAACACGAACTACGCCGATTAGTGGCTGATGAAATGAATAGTCACGTTGGGGGGAGTGACGGTCATGGACGTCTTCTTGTTACTAGTTCGTCTTCGCTTGAGGGCTTACCGCGAGAGAACGGCCGCGCCAATCGCCGCGACGAGGATGGTCACGCCGATAAAAACCCAAGGAAGCCACGATGTCGATTCGTCCTTCCGTCGCGGTGCGGTGGTCCGACGGACGACCGATTGCCGTGCCGCAGTGGGCGTGCCGATCGGCGGTAACGCTTTCGGTGCCGGTAGTTCTGGCATGTTGCTGCTCATTGCTGGCAACGGCGGCATTGGCAAAGCCGGCTGAGGTACTGTCGGGCCGATCGGATCGATGGTGGGTCGGTTCGGTGGAGGCTTTGTGGCCGGTCCGCGGCCTGTTTGGACCGCTTCCGGCGCGAGGACCGCTGGCGCCACCGCCAACACGCGGAACTCGGGTACGCTCGCAACTGGCACGAATGGGCCTGCCTTAGTGCGGCACAACAAGACGGATTTGATATCACCAAGCATTCCAGCTTTGAGATTATCCCAAATACGTGCGGTCGAACCCTTCACGGTTTTTTGTTGACCTGTCGCATCCTTGTAGACGAGATACCAAAGGTCGGTTTCGGGCAATTCAGGCGTGATGGGGAAGTTCAGCGGCGTGTCAGTGACTTCGGCTCGATTGGTCCACGGTTGGCCAGTGAGATCTTCGAGAAATTCGCGGCAACTCGTCGGGCGACGCGCCGGATCGGCACTCATGGCCCGGAGGATTGCGCGATTCACGCGATCGCTCAGGAGTGGGTTAATCCGTTTCGGAGGATCGAAATCGTTCTTGGTCTTCTTCAACCAACAATCGAGCGGACTGGTTTTCGCGAACGGCACCGTACCTGTCACGATCATGTACAAGGTCGCGCCGAGACTATAAATGTCGCAGCGGACATCGGCGTTTTTCGCGTTGCGGAATTGTTCCGGCGCCATGAAGTGCGGTGTGCCGAGTCCGCGGCCGGTTTTGGTGAGGTTCAATTCGCCTTCGACGTCCTTCACCAGCCCCATATCCGTCAGTTTTGCCACCCCATCGCTCCGCAACAGGATGTTGTCGGGCTTCACATCGCGATGGATCAGCCCTTGTTTGTGCGCGCGGTGCAGACCGTCGCAGACCTGCGCAATGGCGCGAATCGCTTCGGCTTCGTCCATCGCTCCGGTTCGCTCGACTCGCTGACCGAGCGACTCGCCGTCGACAAACTCCATCACCAGGAAGGGGGTCGAAACCGTGTTACAATACTCAATCGCACGCACGATATTCGGATGATCGAACAGGCTCGCCGCACGGAACTCCTGCTCGAATCGTTTCATTAAAACCGGATTTTTCGCCGTCTCAGCAGGCACAATTTTGATTGCCACAATTTCCGAGGTGATAATACTTCGGGCTTTGTAGACGGCACCCATTCCCCCCTCGGCAATCTTCGAGAGGAGTTCGTAGTTACCGATTTGTCGATTCGCCGTCTCGGCTGCCATGTGAGGTCACGCTGTGAGCAGAGTAGACCGTTGGTGTCAGACTAATCATAGTTTACAAATGTGGGAACTACCGAAAAAACCTCTTACGAACTCAAGAATGACCTCCGGAGCGGACGGCTACCGTAGCAAACAATGATAATTCTGAAGCGATTGATCAAGCTCGTCGCAATTGTGCTGGCGTCAAAATCGGCACTCTGTGCCGCTGATCCGGTGTTGCCAACAACCACTGTCACGCTCAGCCGAACCGGATTGACGGTTCCGGAAGCGATCGCCGAACTCGCAACGCAAACCGGATTCGTTCTCGACGCGAGTTCCCTTCCCAAGCAGGTTCAAATTCCGACAAAATGGGAGCGTTTGCCCACCTGGGCTGCACTTGAACAACTCGCCGACCTGACGCAGCATCGCGTTGTGGTTCGACAGCCAGGTTCGCGGGTGGCGTTTGAGGCTGGTCGTACTCCGATGGCCGTGAGCGTTGATGGACCGTTCCGCGTTCAGGCTCGTGAAGTACTCGTGCGTGCGGATCTGATTCGTGGTAGTGCGACTTACGATATGTTGCTCGATGTTGTGTGGGAACCGCAACTCGTTGTGTTTCGCATCGATAGCGTTCCAACGCTGCGCCACGCCCACGACGATCGTGGCCGAAAGTTGAGCGCCCGGACCGTCTCCGCAAAGAGTGCGGTCACGAGTGGTTCGCATCAGTTCGAACTTCGTCTGGATGGGCTGACTCGCGAGTCGAAGTCGATTGTGTCGCTCACCGCCGACTTCCGCGTGACCGCCGCACCAAAAATGCTCAACTTCGATTGGAACGATTGGCAGCAACTGCCAATGACCCTAGAACAGGACGGCGTTAAGGCGACGATCGCGAGTGTGCGGAAGTTGTCGAATGTGTGGGAGATTGCGATTGCGCTCGAGTATCCGCCGTCGATGCCGAACTTCGAGAGTTTCGAGAGTTGGACGTCGCGGAATCGCTTGAAACTGGTATCATCGGATCGGACACGAACTTTAGAGCCTGTGAATACGGATGAAACGTTGACCGGCCGCACGGCAACGCTCGCGTATCGCTTCGCCGCCGACCGTCTCGACCTCGCGACACCTGCCGTGCGTCGCGAATGGCAGCTACGGTATGAAACGCCCGCGAACATGATCGAACAGCGTGTGTCTGTTTCGTTGGCGGGTGTACGGTTGCCGTAAGGCGGTGGGAGTTATAGATTGTTGAGACTGGCGGGGTAGCTCAGTGGTTAGAGCAATCGCTTCATAAGCGATGGGTCGCCGGTTCAAACCCGGCCCCCGCTACTCAAAACCTCTAGTAAACTAGAGGTTTTTTCACTCAATCTGTTCCGCCTTGTTCCCGAAAGTGCCTCGATGCTCCCTTTTAGAGGGAAAATAGAGGGAAGCCGAAAGCCACGATCATTCGCCGGATTGCCGTGGTTATGGCTCCGCACAACGGGCCTGGGCGGCTAAAGGTGTTAATTTTGTGTGAAGATAGTACTTCTCGGCCTCCGGAGCCGAAGGTTACAGGTTCAACTCCTGTCGGGTGTACCTTGAAAACAAGGCAATTCTGGAGGCGGCGTGTTTAGTCCGTACCAAATTCCGTACTAAACTACGGGATTCAGCCCTGTTAATTCGCCGAACAACGGCAGGATCGCCGCGTTCCATGACTTGGCAGCCTCAAATTCGTCAAAACATTTCTGCTACTGAATCTACCACAACCGCCTCCTCGCAGTCATCGTCCCGATACGATTTGCAGCACTTCGCACTGACATTAACTTTCGCAAAGCAAGCACTTTGCGTAGTAATCCGCCGCAAACTGGCATACGGTGTTTCGGGCGAGACGTTCTTCGCAGCAGGAGCAAGTATCGCTTCAATTCGGCCACGGCGGTGAAGCCGTGGAGACGCCGTGGCTACCCGACTTTCGACTGCGAGGAGTCGCGGGTGCTTCCCGGTTTCTTGGAGTCGTACTTCAAAAGCCCACAAGTCTGGCAAGAAGTCGCGGTCGGGAGCAAAGGTCTCGGCACCGCCGACAGCGGGTCCAGCCCGAACAAGTGCTGGCTCACAAGCGGTGGCTTCCGCCAATGGTGTGGCAGAGGACAATCGCAGAAACCAGGAAAAACGGTTGGCCGCCGAACAGGCGAACAAGCCGCTCGTCGAGTCCCAACTCGATGCGCTACTCCCGGCGATCTTGGACCGTGCCTTCCGTGGGGAGTTGTAATGGCCTCATCGCCACTGCTAGTCGTGGCGGAAGATCCTAAGAAACTGCTACTCGGTCACATTCAATCAGTCGGCGGTGACGAAGCCGAGTTCACCCGCCTCCGCCGACAACTTCTGGCAGAGAGGCGGTTGGAGCCGCTGATCCCCGACCTCCTCAAGACTGACACCACGCTCCAGGAAATTCGCCGCCGGGCGCAACGGCTGGCCGACGGAAACGGCCGCAATTTGTCTTCCACCAAGGACAACGCAGCATTGACAGAGAACGGACATACCGAGCTGCACTTTATCACTTGTCTCAAAATCGCCACAGCATCTGCGTCAGAATCACCACGCCGTTCGAGTTCGGGAAGGCGATGTAGTCCGTCTTGCGGTAGTCCACCTCGAAGCTAAATTGCAAGACTTTGCTGGCGTCCCCAAACGAGGTTGGCAAAGAACGTCTGATTCTTCGCGAACTGCGTTGCAGCGAGGTCACGGCGAAGTGGTGCGTCTACACCGTAGCCCCGTGTGCAAGTGGAGTTGATCGGTGAAATAGTGGTACACTTCGCCCCATCCACCGCGTGTGCGGAGCGTGCGAAAAGTCGACGAATGAAACGATTGCAGAATACCGCCGTTGTATTCACCCAGCCCTTGGCCGATGAATAACTCGCCTGCGAACCCGGTGCGTTCTGTCACTGCCAACTGACAATCAAGACCCAGCCCCCAACAATCGACCACGGCCCGATTCGGCGTCTCGGGGTCTGTCGGTGCTGTGATCAGTCGAGACGTTCGGAGTTGGCCAACCATGCCGGATACACCGAACTCGGCGGTTCGCAACTTTCGTCCACCTGCTAACTCAGTGATTGTGCCCAGACCCGTGGCGAGCCGACCTTCCACATTCGGCCAGCCGTTGTCTTCAACCAGACGTTGGCCACTCACGATAGTTGACACTTGTTCACTTATCGCGAACTGCGTGGTGAGTTGAAACCCCTTGTTCGGCTTGTAGTAGTTTTCGACTCGTGCCTGTGCGCGGAAAGACCCGGTGTTACCGGAGCCGAACAACTTGCCGAGGCTGATAATGCTTGGGCTACTCGGGTTGAACACATCGTTCATCAGACCCGCCGCGATACGCCAGTTGTCGTTTTTCAATTCGCCGTAGGCGTTGTACGGAAGGAATCCGTAGGCGTCGTTCGTCAGGCTATCGTTCTGAATGAACCCCAAAAACGTCGCCCCCGGTGTGAAGCCCATGACCTCAGGACCGGTGAAAGCGGCTCCGAAATTTGTTTGGCGAGCGTGCAGGTCGAAGGTGTTGGTACGCAGTCCAAACGGGGATGGCGGCAGCAGCAACAACGGCAGCCCCGCCGAAAACGGACGATCCGTGCTGAAGACACCGATGGCTGAGAATTGGCCGAACACCTTGAGCTTGCTGGTGCCATTGAGCATTGACACGGTCAACCCGTCGCCGGGGGTGTAGGTCGTGACGGACGGCTCGGCTGGGGGCAACGTCACGATGCTTGGCGAGTGAGGAACCTCGGGCAGCAGTGTGCCGGGCTGTTCCGATGGCAGCGGCGATTGAGCCAGCATGCTCGTGGCCACACCGATTAACCAAACGAGAACCGCCAGAGACCAGCGTGCCATGCCATAACCTCGTTCGCGGCGATGACATCGCCCACATCGCAAAACGCCTGTTGCAATCAAGATAATCGGCAGACTAATCCTGATTGCTCCAAGAAAACCGTCGTCGAATGCAAATTCATTCAAGTTGAAGCTGGGAACACATCTCAAAAGTGGACGTGACGGCCACGGTTGCCTAGCAATTCAAAGTTGGCTGATCAATCGGTTCCATTTCATCAACTGTACAACCGACGGCCAACATCCACATCAGGAGACTCACCCATGATGAAGTGGCTTCTTGCTCTCGCGGTGGTGACCGTAACAGCCAGTGTTTCGGACGCCCAAGTGTTCACAAGCCGTGGTTATAACCCCATCACTGGACGGTACACCATGACTCAAGGTGGCGTGAACCCGATCACCGGTCGAGCGGGTGTCGGTTCGGCGTATTACAACCCATGGACCGGAGCAGCGGGCCGAACAGGCGTGACACGCAATCCGTGGACGGGCACGGTCACCTCTGGCACACAAACGCGTAACCCGTGGACCGGCCGAACCACCACGGCGGGGATTCAGCAGAACCCGATCACCGGACGGTATCGCTGGGGCGTTTGGACGCGTTAATCTCAGAAGCCGACTCGCACGCCGAAGTTCACGCCCACGTAGCGGTTGTTCGGGTCGGCATTGATGCCGAAGCCGGGTTTGAAGGACACGGTCGTACCCTTCCGCGACAACCCGACTTCGGGTGCGAAAAACACATCGAGGTCGTTGTTGTTTTCGTAATCAATGAGGATTTGCACCTCGGGTAGTACGTAAACCCCCGACTCGAACGCCTTCGACATAAACAGCTTCACCACGCCGCGATGGATGGTTCGTCGGTTCGCGTCGCCGGCAAACGAGAACTCGTGCTGATACAGCGGCGCAATGAAGAAGGATTTGTCGAAGGCATACACCAAGGCCGCGAACGGGCCAGTTCGGAACTTGCCTGTACCGATGTCCTGAAACGTAATCACATTGGTATCGGGTTGGCGAGTCAACAATACGGTGTCAGCGGTTGGTGTGATGCGCCACTCGGGTTGGCATTCGCGGGTACCGCGAACATCGGTGGCTGATTGTTGGACGGATCAAACGCGCCAGGCGTTTGTCCGTGGGCAACCGCCGCCGTCAGCATCAGGTAAAGTGCCGTCGGAACGAAGCGGCGCATTGTTGACTCGTAGAAAGTACAACTGGGCATGCTGTGTTTATCAACCGTGCCGGGTCTATAATCAGCGCTATACCCTATTGCAAGCCTGAATTCTGTTCTTACTGCCCATTCTGGGGTTCACATGCGACTGTGTCACATTCTCGTCATCTCCGTGATCTTAACCGGGCACGTCAGCAGTGCGGACTCTGTCTCTCCCGACGTCATCTATCACGGCGGTGATGTCGTCACCATCGACGACAAGAACCCGACCGCCGAGGCGGTGGCGGTGAAGGGCGGGAAGATCGTCGCCGTCGGCAAGAAAGACGACGTGCTGAAGCTCAAAGGCGACTCCACCAAGTTGATCGACCTGAAAGGGCGGTGCCTGCTGCCCGGCTTCGTCGACGGCCACGGGCACTGCTTCGGCACCGGCCTGCAAGCGGCGTCCGCCAACCTGCTCGCTCCGCCCGACTACACGGTGAAAGACATCCCTGGCATCCTCGCTGAACTGAAGAAATTCGCCGCCACCGACACCGCCAAGAAGTACGGCGTCATCATCGGGTTCGGCTACGACGACGCCCAACTGAAGGAGCAGCGGCACCCGACCCGGCACGACCTGGACACCGTGTCGAAGGACGTGCCGATCTACGTCATCCACCAGTCCGGCCACCTCGGGGCCGCGAACACGAAGGGGTTGGCGGTCGCCGGCATCACCGCGGAGACCAAGAACCCGGTGGGCGGGATCATCCGGCGGGAGAAGGACGGGAAGACGCCCGACGGCGTGCTGGAAGAAACGATCCACTACGCCGCCATGGTGAAGATCCTGCCGACCATGGGCGAGGCCGAGTTCGACGGGTTGGCCCAGGCCGGCATGAAACTGTACGCCACCCACGGGTACACGATGGCCCAGGAGGGGCGCTCCGTCGCCCCGGTGGACAAGACCTGGATGCGAACGGCTGAGGCGAAGAAGATGCTCATCGACGTGGCCAGCTACCCAGACATCTCCTCGAACGAGAAGCCGTTCGGCCTGGACACCCCCTGGTACAGCAAATCGATGAAGAACGGCTACCGCATCGCCGGGGTGAAGATCAGCCTGGACGGCTCCCCGCAGGGGAAGACCGCGTACCTCACCCAGCCGTACCTGGTGCCCCCGCACGGTTCGCCGAGTAGCTTCCGAGGATACCCGGCCATGTCCGACGAGGACATCAACCGGAAGGTGGCCCTGTGCTACGAGAAGGGGTGGCAGTTCCTCTGCCACTGCAACGGGGACGCGGCCAGCGACATGTTCCTCGGCGCGATCAAGGACGCCCGCGCCAAGCACGGCCAGGGGAAGGACCGCCGCGACGTGATGATCCACTGCCAGACGGTGCGGGAGGACCAACTCGACACGATGAAGGAGTACGGCGTGTTCCCGTCGTTCTTCGGCATGCACTGCTACTACTGGGGCGACTGGCATCGCGACTCGGTACTCGGGGCGGAGCGGGCCGAGCGGATCAGTCCGGCGAAATCGGCCCGCAAGCGGGGGATGATCTTCAGCCAGCACCACGACTCGCCGGTCGCCCTGCCGAGCGCCATTCGCATCCTGTCGTCGGTCGTCACCCGCCGCACACGCAGCGGCGACATTCTCGGTGCCGGCCAGCGCATCCCGGTGGAGCAGGCGCTCAAGTCGCTGACCCTCTGGGCCGCGTACCAGCACTACGAGGAAGCGAACCGGGGATCAATCGAGGTGGGCAAACTGGCCGACTTCGTCGTGCTCGACAAGAACCCGCACAAGGTTCATATCGAACAACTGGCCGACCTGAAGGTGATGGAGACGATCAAGGAGGGTAAGTCGATCTTCTCGGCCAAGTAGTTTTCCTTTCACCATTTCTCTCGGAGGAAAAGATCATGAAGGCTTTCGGAATCACGGCTCTGGCGATTCTCGGTGTCGTGCTCGTATCGACGCCCTCTCAGTCGTGCTCGCGCTACCTGTCGAACACCAGTAAGCTCGGGGTGTTCGCCGCCCGAACGATGGACTGGCCGGGCACCACCGAGCCGACCCTGTGGATGTTCCCCCGCGGCCTGAAGCGGGACGGCGGCGTGCTGGGCGACAAGGTGGTCATCAAGGACAACGCGGCCAAGTGGACGTCCAAGTACGGGAGCCTGGCCACCTCCATCTGGGGCCTCGGGGCGGCCGACGGGGTGAACGAGAAGGGGTTGGCCGGCCACATGCACCACTTCGTCCCCGCCGACTTCGGCCCCCGGGACGACAAAAAGCCCGGCGTTCACGCGGTGCTCGTGCTCCAGTACCTGCTCGACAACGCGGCCGACGTGAAGGAGGCCCTCAAGCTCCTCCAGGACGTTCAGCCGGTGATGTGCGAGGCCCGCGGGGAGAAGGCGACCGTCCACTGGGGGATCGAGGACGCGTCTGGCGACTCGGCCATCATCGAGTACGTGAAGGGGAAGCTTGAGATTCACCACAGCAAGGACTACCGGGTGATGACCAACGAACCGGCCTACGGCGAACAACTCAAGCTTCTCAAGCAGCAGGACTTCTCCAAGCCGAGCAGCGACACCCCGCTGCCGGGGAACGTGAGGTCGATCCACCGCTTCCAGCGAGCGTCGTACTTCGGTGCGGTCCTGCCCGAGCCGAAGAACGAGCGGGAGGCGATCGCCAACGTGCTGTCGGTCATCCGCAACGTGTCCGTCCCGTTCGGTGCTCCGTACGGCGGGTTCGGGGTGTACAACACCGAGTACCGGACGGCCATCAACGTGACCAAGGGTCGCTACTTCTTCGAACTCACCACCAGCCCGAACGTGATGTGGGCCGACCTGTCCAAGTTCAAGCTCGACGCCGGCTCCCCGGTGATGTCGCTGAACCCGGACGACATCGAACTGTCCGGGGACGTGAGCGACAAGTTCAAGAAGGTCGAGAAGGCCCCGTTCTAATCCAATGAGTGTCGGGTTGGTGAAAGTCATTTTCCAACCGACCCGACCCCTCGACCGTGGGTGCAGTACCAGGTTGACAATGCGGAATCACTCATTACGAATACAGCCTTGCAACTCGTGTCCGTTGTTCGATGTATGTTATTGAAGCCAAAGTTGCTGCGAGGCGGATCGCCGAGGTTTATTTACCCACCGCTTCACGCTTCGGTGTTGGAAAACGCGATCCAACAGCAAACCATTTCAGGGCTTCTTCTTGTTTGATCTTGGTAAATATCGTGGAGTCGGGTAACAGGGGATGTCTGAAAATCCCTCAGAGTTCCGTATGAGCCACCTATCGCTTTTGAAATATCTCGCGCAAATGCCCGATCCCAGAAGCCGACACGGTCAGATTCATCCCTCGCCTATCGTCCTCGGACTCGTCGTCCTCACGATGCTTTTCGGACGCTCCAGCCTCGCGGGTATCGCTCGATTCGGACGACAACACGGAACCACTCTCGCCTGGGGCACTCCGCAGTTGGGTTTCGACTTCCGCCCGCACGTCGGGCCGACTGACACACGCTACGTCAAGATATGCCGCACGGGCGGCCGGGTCAGGGATCTCGGCGGTGCGGCCGCGCACGGAGTGCGCATCGGGTTTGTTCACCGACTCCAGGTAAGTAGGCTTCATCCATTCGCGTGTCGTCCGCCGTTGTCGACTGCCATAAAAAGATGTCCTCAAATGAAGTTTCTGCAGTGTCGGTCCCTCCGACTGCCAAGAACAGCCCTGTGCCTCCAGTGCTAAAGACGCTGACAATTCGAGGTGGGGCAGATCGTGAGTGTATGACGACGATTGTGATGGAGCTGGCTTCAAATCGGTTGCGAACAGGAAATGGCAGAGAATTGGCAGAGATGTGGTAGCAAAACGTACAAAAACAGCGTAAAGTGGCACACAAGTGATCCGTTGGAGGCAAGTAATTCTGCCACCTAAACCTTAGACATATAATCACTTAGGTTCACCACACCGATATCCGCGTATGGCACTGTCTCAAGTTGCATCAGTTTGACTTGACAGACTTTCCGCTGGTTCCGCGACGGGCTTGACACCGACTGTTTGGAGCAGCGTCCAGAAGTCCTGACTGGGCAGAGTCACACCCAACAACTCGTACGGACTCTGGTTCCGACGCTGGCCGGTTCGGAACCGACGACTGTTCCAATACAGTCGTTTCAGGTCCAGCAGATTCTGCGTCATCCGACGATGACGACCTTGCTGCATCCGCAACACGCTGTTCAGTCCCTCCACCGCACTCGACGCTCGCACCGTCGTCCGCAACACCGCCGACACTCGCTTATATGACGTTTGTACTGCGCCCCAAAAACTGGGCGCGGCGGTGAGTGGAAATACGCTGATGATCCGGAGGCATCCGTATGGCGAAGCCACGAAAGTTCTCACCCGAGTTCAAAGCCAAGATCGCTCTCGCGGCACTCCGAGGTGAGGCCACCACGGCCGAGCTGTGTCGTAAGCATCAGCTCTCGGACACCGTCATCAGTCGCTGGAAGTTGCAGCTCGTGAAGTCGGCCCATCAGCTCTTTGCCTCCACCACGCCCGACGAAGCTCAGCGTCAACGCATCGACGATCTCGAGCGGCTCATCGGTCAGTTGACCGTGGAGCTCGATGCTGCAAAAAAACTCTCCGCGATGCTCCGTTAACGAGTGACGCGAAACGCCAACTCGTCGAGAAGCTACGATCCGAATTCGAGGTCGAGATCCTGTGCGATCTCCTGGAGATGAATCGCAGCAGCTTCTACTACGACGCGGTCGTGGAGGTCGACGATGGTGTGCGTGCGGCCATCGTGAGCATCGCCGAGGAGTTTCCCATGTATGGCTATCGGATGATCGCCGCCGAGTTGCGTCGACGACACTTTGTGGTCAACACCAAGCGGGTGCGTCGGCTGATGCACGAGGAGAATCTGGTGATTGCGGTGCGTCGATTCGTGACGACGTCGGAGTATCGTCGGAACACGTGAGACTGGCCGAATCTGCTGAAAAACAAGCGTTTGACGAAGCTCAACGAGGCGTGGGCTGCGGACATTACGTACCTCGAATTGGGCCGTGAGTTCGTGTACTTGGCAGTGATTATCGACGTGTTTAGCCGTGGGATTCGCGGCTGGTATCTCGATCGCGACTTGTCGAGTGAGCTGACCCATCGAGCCCTCGATCGTGCGTTGGCGAAGCATGGTCCTCCGAAGATTCATCACAGCGATCACGGCGTGCAGTACCTGGCCGGCGGGTACCTCGAGAAGCTGCAGAGTCACGGCGTTCGGATCAGTTGCTCGGCGAAAGGCAAGCCGACGCAGAATGGCACATGCGAACGGTTCATTCGCACGCTGAAGGAGAGCGAGGTCCATCTCAACGAGTACGTCGACCTGGCCGATGCTCGTCGTCAGATTCGGAAGTTTTTGGAGGACGTGTACATGACGAAGCGGATTCACTCAGCGTTGGAGTATGTCACACCTGCGGAGTTTGAGGCCGCGTGTCGAGCAAAGGCGAAGAAGCAATCGAACGGTGGTTGAGGGACCGTGAAGCCATTGTCGATGGAGAGGTTACCCCAAGACGGAAACCCCGAAGGACTGGTGCTGAGTGCTGGTCTTCGGGTTTCCAAACTATGTACATGATCATTAGTCCACCCAACTCTCCAACTGCGTTTTCGTGTCCAGTCCGAGGGGCGCAGTACACGCGGACCACTGTTCCACCGTCGCCCGCATTGGTTGTCCCGACATACCACGCCCTCGACGTAACTCATTACGAGGGCAATTTTGGCAACTACGGCTGTAGTATTAGGGTTGCTTCGCACGCCATACACGAATATCCACACCTACCATCTGGGCGCGGCGGGCCGCTTCCAAACCGATATCCGTATCTTCGAATACCACGCACCGTCTTGGTTCCACCTTCAAGCGGCGGGCCGCTTCCAAAAAGACATCCGGTTCTGGCTTATGGTGCGGCGTGTCTTCCGCAGTCACGACGGTTGCGAACCACTCGCGCACGCCGATCGTCTCGAGTGTGAGTTGGACCACTTCACGATACCCACCGCTCGCGACCGCCATCGGCAACACGCCACGATACTGATCCGCCACGCGGGTCACCACGTCGATGGGGCGCACTTCGTGCAATACCTGTAGAAACGCCTGCTCCTTCTCGTGCACCATTGCATCTACGTCATCAACCGCCACGCCGGTCTCCGCCACAAGCAGACGAATGATGCGGCTCGTTGGCATACCACCGAGTTCGTAGAACCGCTTCTCGGTAAACGTGATACCGTGACGACTCAGCATCGCTTGCCAGGCACGAAAGTGAATAGGCATCGTATCTGCGAGTGTGCCATCGCAGTCGAAAATCAAACCAGCCGTGTTCGGCGGTGGCGCCCAAGGCGTTGGGGTCGTGGACGTCATCGGTTCGTCTCGTGGAAAAGCGTTATCGTAGTGGTTCGGTCTAACGAGTGGTCTGAGTTGGGGGTGAAAAACAGCGCACGACCGTAGACGACTCTTCTTTCCGTTCCGTCGAACTGCTAAAGTTGTAAGGTTGCACCTGTCTTTGCTGGATTCTGTATCGATGAACGACGCCGTTTTTCAACGCTGCATTCACCCCCACTGTGGCTACGTCGCGGACCTCAGCGACACGTCGTTCAAGTGTCCGAAGTGCGGCGGATTGTTCGATGTGGCCTACGATTGGAATCGCTTGCCAGTTCCGAAGTCGTTGAAGCAGTTCGAGAACAAATGGCTCAACCGCACCGATCCGCTCGATTTCTCCGGTGTGTGGCGGTTCCGCGAACTGTTTCCGTTCGCGCCGGATGCCAAGATCATGACCATCGGCGAAGGGCAGACACTCTGCCAACGTGCCGACGGCGTCGCGAGCTATGTCGGCATGAAACCTGGGAGCGTCTACCTGCAATACGAAGGGATGAACCCGTCCGGCAGTTTCAAAGACAACGGCATGACCGCCGCGTTCACGCACGCCCAGATGGTCGGCGCCCGCCGTGCCGCGTGCGCGAGTACGGGCAACACCTCAGCGAGCCTCGCCGCGTATTGTGCGGTCACGCAACTCATGCGTGCGGTCATTTTCATCGGCTCTGGGAAAATCAGCTACGGTAAGCTTTCGCAAGCGCTCGAGTACGGCGCACTCACCGTGCAAATCGCCGGCGACTTCGACGACGCCCTCCGCCGCGTGCAGGAAGTCTCGAAACAACTCGGCATCTATCTCGTGAACAGCATCAACCCCTTCCGCCTCGAAGGTCAGAAGACCGTGATGTATCGCGTGCTCGAGGCGCTACGCTGGGGAGGTACCGGACTGGATCGTGGTGCCAGGGGGGAACCTCGGCAACTCCTCCGCGTTCGGCAAGGCGTTCTTCGAGTTGAAAGAACTCGGCCTCATCGACAAAATTCCACGGATCGCGATCATCAACGCCTCGGGCGCCGACACGTTCTACCAGCTTTACGAGAAGAATGGCGTTCGCTGGAACGGCGGCCGGCCAGACGATCGGAAAATCAACGTGTATCTGAAGTATCTTGACGACGCCGACAAACGCGCCGATACGATCGCGAGCGCGATCGAGATTAACCGGCCCGTGAATTTGCCGAAGGCGTTGCGAGCACTGGAGCGATGCGGCGGCTGCGTCCGTGAGGCGACGGATCAAGAAATGCTCGACGCGAAGGCAAAAATCGGTGCCGGCGGCTTGGGGTGCGAACCGGCCAGTGCGGCGAGTGTCGCAGGGCTACTGAAACTGGTCCAGGAAGGCGTGATCGGCCGCGATGAGCGTGTGGTGTGTATTTTGACTGCCCATTTGCTCAAGGATCCGACCGCGACGGTGGCGTATCACACGAGCGATCCGAAGACGTTCGAGGATGTGTTGGGCAAGCGTGGTGTGCGTCGTGCGAGCTTCGCGAACCGCGCCGTGCAAGTGCCGAACGACCTCAGCGAGATCGTGAAAGCGATCGAGTTGTATGCGTAACACGGATGACAGATCCGAGAGCTGAGCGGCGTCAGCAGTCGGGTAATGGAATGGTTGGAAAGAATCACCCGACGGCTGACGTCGTTAGGTCGCCAAAACCAAATCCGTAAACACTCACATTTTCCCTGTTGCAATCGTCCGGAAGTCTTGGCACAATGGTCTCAGTCAAATTGTCTGGGGCACACTTCGGAGTGTGAGTCATGTCGATGCTCGAAACGCTGCTGAGTCGCCGCGGCGCGATGCAATTGGCCACGACGGTCACGTTTTCCGGCTGGCTCGGCCGACTCGCGCACGCGGCGAATACCGATCCGCAACGCAAACGCGCTTGCATCCTGCTCTGGATGAACGGCGGTCCGGCGACCATCGATCTGTGGGATCTGAAACCGGAACACCCCAATGGCGGCCAGTTCAAGCCGATCAAAACCGCCGCGACCGACTTACTGATTTCCGAACACCTGCCGAAACTCGCGACGCATGCGAAACGCATGGCGATCCTACGCGGCATGTCGACGAAGGAGGGTGATCACGGCCGCGCGACGTACCTGCTTCGCACTGGCGTGCTGCCGCAAGGCGCGATCGAATACCCCACGCTTGGCGCGCTCGTGGCGAAGGAACTGCAACGCCCTGGCGTCGATCTTCCGCCGTTCGTCAGCATCTCGCCGCAACGCGGACTGGCGCAGAATGCGTTTGGCTCCGGCTTCCTCGGCCCACAATTCTCGCCGCTGATCGTTGCGGATGGCCAGTCGGGTCGCGGTGAGGGTACGAATATCGACACGTTGTTGAAGGTGCAAAATCTCGATCGTTTCGGCGGCGTGTCGGAGTCCGCAAGCGGACTCGCGATTGACACTGATGAACGATCTCGAACAGATCTCGAACGCGAATTTCTCATGAGTCGCCCAGGGATCAAGCACGGCGAGCCACACGAGTGCCTACGAACGCCGCCGTGCGCATGATGAAGCCGGAAATCGCGAAGGCGTTTAATCTCGGCGACGAAAAAAGCCGAACTGCGCGATCAGTATGGACGAAACCTGTTCGGTCAGGGGTGTTTGCTCGCGCGGCGACTCGTTGAACGCGGCGTGCCGTTCGTGGAAGTCACGCTCGACGGCTGGGACACGCATGCCCAAAACTTCGACGCAGTCAAGAATCTGTGCAACATCCTCGATCCGGCATGGTCGACGTTGATGGCGGATTTGAAGGATCGCGGCTTGCTCGATTCGACGTTGATCGTGTGCATGGGCGAATTCGGTCGGACGCCACGCATCAATCCACAACGCGGCCGCGATCACTTCGAGAAGGCGTGGGCGAGCGTGTTGGCGGGCGGCGGCATCAAAGGTGGCCAAGCGATCGGCCGCACCAGCAAAGACGGCACGACGGTCGAAGACCGACCCACAAGCGTGCCGGATTTGCTCGCGACGATCTGCGGCGCGCTGGGATCGATCCGGCGAAACAGAATTTGTCAAAACGTCGGTCGACCGATTCGGATCGTCGAACAGTCTGCCAAACCCATCACCGAGGTGTTGGCATGAGGGAGTTGCGAATCGCCTGGTCGCTGATCGGCGCGTTTCTCGTGAGTACCGCAGCGGCCGCCGACGAATTCATTTACTTCGGCCGAAGGGTCCGCAGCGGCTCGCGATCATCGTCACCCGCGGCACGCAACCGCCCGAAGCGACGTGGTCCGCCGCGATCGGATCGGCTGTTCGCGTTCTGCGATCGGAATAACGATGGCCACCTCGACACAATCGAACGCAGTCTCTTCCTCGCGCCGACGGGCCGCTCTCGAACCCGTGTGTCGCTCGAAACCGCTGGATTCGAACTCGCAGGCAAGTTGAAGTTCGAGCCGATGAACGACCGTGTCGGACCGTGTCGACCGTGCGACCTTCGAGCGTGCCGTCAAGGCCGCTGGGTTTGGTCCACTCACGCTCCGAACGATCGCCGCACGCAGCGATTCTTGCAACCTCACGATCGCACTCTTCAAGCAACCGACAGCACAGCAACACTGATCTGCACCTTTCGCATGATGAGCTTGCTCAAGCACGCACGCGATTCAGTGCGTTGGATGTGAATGAAGATGAATGGTTGACGACGAACGAACTACTTGGCCGTGCGGTCGCGAGTGCGAACCGAGTGCAGCCAATTCCGCGAGCCGAATCGAGCGATGACGAAACGGCGACTTCCGCCGATTGGGTCATCGGAATTCGTCAGCGGTGAAACAGCTCTTGACCGCACGTGGCAAACCGCGCGCGACGACCTTGAACCGCCGCGAACTCAACATGCCAGAATCGATGTTCCGCAAACTCGATCGCGACGAGAACGGCCAACTCGACACCAACGAACTCGCCCGCCTGGCTCGCCGAACCGCCGCACGCCACCCTCACGATCGATCTCGATTCAGCCAAGATCGTGCCTCCCATTATGCTCGACGGATACGCGATTCCTAATCCAGTCCCCAGGACTGGTGCCCAATTTCGACCTCATGACCAACACGGTGAAGACAGCCTTCCTCGCGATCGCTAAGGATGGCGTCCTTGAGAAAAAAGCAGTTCGCGAGCAAACCGCAACTCACTCCGTTCTTCGATTTCGCCGACCGCAACGCCGATGAACGCTTGACCACCGCCGAACTCGATGCCCTACTCGGATTACTCAAGGCGTTCGCTGCATTTCGAGTCGAGGTGGTGATTGTCGATCAGGGACGTGGGTTGTTTGAATTGCTCGATGCGAACGTCGATGGGCAACTAAGCCAACGCGAGTTGGTGAACGCGCCGATCGTTTTGAAGCCGTTCGCAAACCCAAAAGGCATTTCGCGTGAATCTGTACCGCGACTGTTTTCGGTCCGGCCCTCGCTACGAAACGTGCTACTGAACTCGGAGTTAGTTGGCACAGCGCCGAACATGGCGCCGCCGATGCGTGCGAAGCCACCGGTCGATGTGCCGAGTTGGTTCCTGCACATGGACCGCAACGGCGATGGTGATGTGTCGTTTCGCGAGTTTCTGGGACCGCTCGACCGCTTTTACCAACTCGATCGCGATGGCGACGGGCTGATTGGCGCCGAGGAAAGCGAAAACGCAACGGTGACGACTCAAATTGCTTGATCACTGTTCCAGCGACCACGTCAACAGAGTTCTCGTCGTTGTTCAGTCAACTCTTCGGCAACGGATTGCGTGCGAAAATCCAGTCCTCGATGGGCTGGCCGTCGACGAGATGCTGCTGGACGAAGGTCGGAATCCGCTCTGCAGTCATGCCGTGATAATAGGTTCCGTCCGGATACACCACCATGATCGGCCGCCCGCACACACCCGCAAACACTGCACTTTCGTGCGATAACACGCCTGGGGACCGGCGCTCAGCGAGAGGTTGCGGGCGCTTGAGTTTCGTCCTTCAACGCCTCCCACGCTTTCGCGCCAACTTCGGCCGAGCAACAGGACTCGCCGATGCACAGGAACACATGCCGCTGATACTCGCCGATGAATAAGGACTCGGCCATTTTTGCCAGCTTGGCTTTCTCGTTCGGTACGGGCAACTCGGTCATTCTCACCTCCAGTTCGGCGAATCCGCCGCGCGGAGTTCGCAAACAGCAACACACTCGATGTACCCACGGTGATCAGCAACCAATCGAGCCAACCAAGTGGAACGACTTGGAACGTCTCGCGACCACCAAAAGTCACAATCAAACACTGGCCGAAGAGCGTCAATGCGACGATGAACAAAAACGGCCGATTGCGGAACAATCCGTGTAAGGCAGAGACCCGCGGCGTCAGCGAGCGACAATTGATCTGATTCCAGACTTGGAACATGACATAGATCGTGAAAAAACCGCAACTTGATGGTAGGTCAAATCCGGGAAACTCTCGAGACTTCTCGGCCTCCATCACTAAACCACGAGTCATATTTCATTCCCAACAAGATTGTCATCATTACAACAACGAAGAATGCGGCGGTCGAAAGAATCGTGCGCATCATCGCACGTGTAATGATGCGCTCATCACGACGTTTCGGCGGTTTTCGCATCAATCCGCTCCGCGGCGGTTCGGAACAGAGCGCGATGGCCGCGAAGGTATCCATAATCACATTAATCCATAACAACTGTAAGACCGTGAAGGGCGGCTTTAATCCAACGAGCGGGACCGAGAAATGCAATGACGAGTGCCGAGACGTTAATCGTGAGTTGAAATTGAATAAACCGTTGAATGTTTCTCATATAACGCACGCCCCCAATGAACGGCCTTCACGATCGTGCTAAAGCTATCGTCGAGCAACACGATCTTGCTCGCTTCTTTCGCGACTTCCGTGCCCGAGACTCCCATCGCCAGCCCCACATCAGCGCGCTTCAGCGACGGCGCGTCGTTCGTGCCGTCGCCGGTCATGGCCACGACGTGACCGACATCTTGGAGTAGTCGCACAAGCCGATATTTATCGAGGGGGGCGGGCACGCGCCAGCACTCGGAGCCGTGGCAGTTGCTCGCGAAGCTGCTCGTCGGAGAGTTGTTCGAATTGATCACTCGTGAGAATCACATCGTCCATGCCACGCAGCAAGGCCCGCGTCGCGTGCGATGGCTTTCGCAGTCTCGGCGTTGTCGCCTGTCATCATGATGATTGCGATACCAGCTTCGTGACACGCTTGGATCGCCTCCGGAACATCCGGCCGCAACGGATCGCGAATGCTGGCGAAACCATCGAACACCAACGCCGTCTCCAACGTGCCGCTTTTCGCGAGTCGTTCGATATCGTGTTTGGTTGTGCCAGGGGCAACTCGCGATGGGCGAAACCGAGCGTTCGCATCGCGTCGCGGGCAGAGTGGCTGAGTTCGCGGAGAATCGTGTCGCGTTCGCTCTCGGTCACCACGCAATCGGCCAACAGCGATTCCGGCGCCCCCTTCACGAACACCGTCAACCGATCCTCCTCCGCGATCACGGTTGTCATGCGTTTCCGTGTCGATGAGAACGTCGATTGATACACGATCGTCGCCGCGGCGCGATGGCCGGCTCCCCTTGGCTTTTGAGCCAAGTGAGTAACGCCCCTCGGTCGGATTGCCAATTACGAGCGGCTTACCATCGCGTTCGGTCACGGTCGTGGTCGCGTTGATTGCGGCGTTCTTTCGTAGGACGATTGAATCACCCTGCACTCGCTCGACCGCCATGCGATTCTGCGTCACGTGCCAGTTTTTGTCGGTGCAGATCACGGTTGCGGAGCCGATCGTTTCACACGCGGCGAGTTGGCGCACGAGCGAATTCGCACGCGTCATCTTGCGCATCGCGAGTGCCAGCGACACGGTCACACTCATGGGCAAGCCTTCCGGCACTGCGACGACGATGACAATGACCATGTACACGAAATAGCTGAGAATCGCACGAAAATCGGCAAGCAGAACCTTCCCCCAAGCCTCGTCCGCGAATGGCCAACGCAAACTCGCCAAACACGAGTCCGCGAATCACGAGTGCGATGAAAATCGCGATCGCGGCCATGTACCCAGTTTGCTAATCTGCTCCGCCAAGACGCCGAGAGCTTTTCTTGCAACGGCGTCGTTTCGTGGCTCGCATTCAGTTTCCGCTGCACACGCGACAGTTGTTCCTGACGCTCATCCACTCCGCTCAGCCGCCGTGCGATTTGACCGAGCATCGTATCATCGCCGACATTCGTGACGATCATCCGTGCCGTGCCGCCAACGACATGGGTACCGCGAAACACACAGACCGGCTGATCCGGTGCGTCACGCTCGTCGTTTTCGCTCGCGGCCAGTTTCTCGACTGGCTCCGATTCGCCAGTCATCACGATTGATCGACGAGCAACTCGTTCACCACGATCGGGCGCCCGTCGGCGGAATTTCATCGCCAGCTTCCAGCACAATTAATCGCCGACCACAATCTCATCAATCGACAACTGCTGCAAGTCGCCAGCGGATGACCTTCCACGAATGGCGTCTTTATGGCCATTGAGGACTTCGAACTCTTTCGCGCTGCGATATTCGCTCAGGAACGCCACGCCCGTTGCCAACGCGACCGCCGCCATCACCGCGAGCCCCTCGAACGACGGATGACCGATTGCGACACTGACCACCACCAACTGCACGCGAGGCCGAACACACCTGCCGGAACCCACTTCGCCCAACGCTCCACAAGGTGGAACGCGAACGCCGCCGGCATGCTCAAAAATGCCAATACGCCGATCCACGCGGACGCATCGAACAGATCGACGACGATTTTCAGCAACGATGCGGCGAGCAAAATTTTGATAATCGGCTCATCGAATTTCGCAAGCAACGCCAGCCAAATCGAGGGGCGCGGCAACGGCGTGAGGCGGTTGTAGCCGAAGCGACTATGGCTATCTTCCACATCCGCGGGCGTCAGGCCGGAGGGTGTGGGTGGTGGGATAGCGTTCAGAAACGGCTCGCAGAGTACGCATGAATGAAAAAACCGTCCGACGCGCGGACGGCGCTCGAGAGTATGAAACAATTCGGTCTGGTTATCTTACGCACCGCACTCGGAGAATCTGCGAATTGATTCCTCGTGGTTCTCTCGCTATCTGTGGATTCATGACGCCACGCCAGACGTATTCGAAAGTCGCCCGACATTCCGACCACGATCCGCGAACAGCTCAACGCGGGCACACTCGAAAGCGGTACGCTCGCCGAAGGGTTGGCGATTGATTTTCGCACGCTCCTCACGCACGCGGCGCCGGAGATTTCCAGCGAATCGCAACAGATCGTCGCGAACGTCGCCGAGACCGGCATTACACGCCGGATGTCAACTGTGGGTGCGGTGCTGCTCGCGGAATTCGGCATCGATGAAGTCGAGCGCTTCGCGAAACACCCCAGCGACACCGGTTCGCGGTTTGGGCGTGCTACGATGATCGGACTCGGCGACCGAAGTCTGAAACTGAACCCTCGCCGACGACTCGCACTTTGGCGTGCGTGAATGGGCGTGGCTCGCGTTGCGACCGGAACTCGCCAAGAACGTCTCGCACGCCATCACGGCTCTCACGCCGTGGACCGCGAAACCATCGGCGAATCTACGGCGATTCGCGAGCGAAGCCACAGCGCCCGCGTGGTGTGTGGGCGAGCCATATCGAGCAATTGAAGCAGAACCCAGCACTTGGGCTACCACTGCTCGAACCACTGCGTGCAGATGATTCTGAGTATGTGCAAGATTCGGTTGCGAATTGGCTAAACGACGCGGGCAAGAGCAATCCGAATTGGGTCCGCGAGTTGGTCGCACGCTGGCTCCGCGAGAGTCGACACGCCGCGACCGAAAGCATCTGCAAGCGAGCGACGCGGAATCTCACACAGAAGTAACACACCCGCTCTACTTCGTCGCTTGCTTTGTCCGTTCCGCGATTTCGTCGGCGAACAACTTCCGCACCTTGCGCTTTGCCACACGATCGAACACCCAGGGCAAAAACCGCGACACTAACACCAGAATCTTTCCTTGGCGGGTAAGCGTGATTTCGTTCTCCTGGCGCGCCATCGCGTCGAGAGTCGCGTCCGCGACTTCTTCCGACGTCATGCCGCGTTTGTGGATCGAGCGACTCCTTCGCTTTCGCTTCGAGCATATTTTGCGAAAATTGGTCTGCGTGAGACAGGGTTAACCACCAACACATCGATACCGTCTTTCGACAGTTCCGCGCGAATCGACTCGCTGAATCCGGCGAGCGCGAATTTGCTCGCACTGTACAACGAGCGAGCCGGATACGCGCGCCGACCGAGGACCGACGAGATATTGACGATCTGTGGCGTGCGGCCGAGTTTCAAGACCGGAAGAAACACGCGCGTCACTTCGCAGGTGGCGAAATAGTTGGTCTCGAAAATTGTGCGGAGTACCTGCGGATCGGAATCCATGAAGTGGCCGGTCGCGCCGATCCCAGCGTTGTTGATGAGGACATCGAGTCCACCGAAGTGGTGGTTCGCCGCCGCGACCATCGATTCACGATCGCTTGGTAGTGTAATGTCGCTAACGATCTGTGAATCGTCAGGTTCTTCGTTTGGCTTCGGCCACGAGACTGGCGAGCAGATCCGCCGAGCGCGCGGATGCCAGCACACGGCAGCCGCGTTCAGCCGCTCGCAAGGCCAACGCGCGGCCGATACCCTGCGATGCGCCCGTGACTAAAACTCGTAAATCGGTGAGAGTGCGGTAAGCCATACGATTGAATTACGGTCGTTGCCGGTTCGCGGTCAGCCCACGAGTTCGCGGCTATTGGGAAAACCAGAACGATTTCGTCGATTATTCCACCCGTGCGACGAGTAGGACAGGCGATTATGCTCGCGTTCATCAATGCACAACTCATTTTACCGGATCGTATCGAACGCGGCACGCTGGGTGTCGTGAACGGTCGGCTCACGCGTGACGTCCCAGCATCTGCACAGGTGATTGATTGTGATGGCGACTATCTCGCGTCTGGGTTCGTCGATCTACACGTTCACGGCGGTGATGGGGCGGACTTCATGGACCTCACGCCGGAAGCATTCCGCGCCGTGTGCCGTTGCCACGCACGCCACGGTACCACTGCGCTGACGCCCACCAGTACCGTCGCCACCGAGGCGGACTATTCAGGGTTCATCGAGCTGTGCGAATCGTTTCGCGAGCAACCGACCGACGGCGCGCGGATCATCGGTACGCACTTATATGGACCGTATTTTTTCCCTGCTGCGAAGGGGTGCCATCCGAATGCGGACTTCATCACGACGCCAATGCCCGCCCTTGCGCAGCCCTCGCGTCGCGATTTCCCCTGACGGTCACAATCGCTCCGGAACTGCCGAACGCGGAGCAATTGACACGCGTCGCGATTGCGAATGGGATTCGCGTGAACATCGGTCACAGCTTCGCGACGCTCGAACAGGTCGAAGCGGCGATTGGCTGGGGAGCGCGGCACGTCGACCATCTCTTTTGTGCGATGTCGGACCGTGCGCGATTGAAGCTGACGCAACCCTTTCCGATGCGTGGCGGCGTGATGGAATCGACGCTGATGTTCGACGAGTTGACGACGGAAGTGATCGCGGATGCGAAGCACCTCGCCGATTCGCTGCTGCGTGTGGCGTATCGGTTGAAGGGGCCCGGATCGCTTGTGTTTGGTGACCGACTCGATGCGAGCGGTCGATTGCCCAGACCGGCGAGTACTGGTTCGGTCCGGAGGGGCGCGGCGAGCGAATCCGGCGCTCCAATAACGCCGGCGTGACACTCGACGGCAACGGCCTCGCGTCCGGCGTGATGGGCATGGATTTCTGCGTGCGTACGATGCTCCGTGCGACAAACGCGAGCCTGCCCGAAGTGATTCGGATGGCGACACTGACGCCCGCGAGAGTGATCGGCGTCGACGACGAGTTGGGGAGTCTCGAAGTCGGCAAACGTGCGGACGTGGTACGGCTCAACCGTAAGCTAGAGATTCAAGGAGTATGGATTGGTGGCGAGCGGACGGTAGTCTGAACCACGTCCGCGGCTGAGAGCACCTAGGCCGTAAGAATCGCGCCCGCCGCGTCACACAGTTCCTTCGCCTGTTCGCTCGTCGGCGCTTCGGCGATCACGCGGACGATCGGTTCTGTGTTGCTGCCTCGCACGTGCAACCACCAATCTGGGCCGTCCAATCGTAGCCCATCGATCCGGTTCGCCGTTGCCGTCGGCCAGCGCTGTTCGAGCGCCACAAACGTACTTGCCAGCTTCGCACGATCGACCGTGAACTTCGTCTTGAGCATCGCGTATTGCGGAAGCTCGCTCACCAACTGACGAATCGATTGCCCTCTTCCGCCATCAGGCTCAGCACCAGCGGAATCGCGATGAACGGATCACGTACCCAACCCACTCGCGGATCGATCACGCCGCCGTTCCCCTCGCCGCCGATCACCGCGTGAACCGCTCGCATCTTCTCGACCACGTTCGCCTCGCCGACCGCCGAGCGATGAAATTCGCATCCGGCCGCGCGTGCGATGTCCTCACTCATCCGTGATGTACTCATGTTCACAACGACCGGTCCACGCTGTTGTCGCAACCGATACTTCACCGCGAGCGCCACCGTCGCTTCCTCGCTGATACACTCGCCTGTCTCGTCGATGAGTGCGAGCCGGTCCGCGTCTGGGTCCAGCACCATACCAATGTGACACCCGTGCTGTTTCACCCACGGCGCGACGTCCTTCAAGTGTTCCGGCGTCGGTTCCGGTTCGTGGACGAAGTCACCGTTCGCCTCCTGTGTTAGATGCACGATCTCGCAACCCAGATTCGTCAGCAACTGGGTTGCGAGTGGCCCGCCGGCGCCGCCGTTCCCATCGAGAAAGACGCGGAATCCTCCGGCCGCGATCGTGGCGACACTGACTTGTGCTTGTGTCAGTTCCGTGTGATCGGTCAGCACATCCGGCGCACGCCGACCGTGCCGAGACCGTTCCATTTCGCCAACTGAAACGACCGCTCTCGAAGATCGCTTTCACATCCTGGCCGGCTTTTGCGGGTAATACGGCGCCGTCGGCGCCGAACATTTTCAGGCCGTTCCAGGGGACGGATTATGACTCGCGGTAATCTGAATCGCGCCAGCGGCGCGGAGGTTGCGCACGGCGATACCGACCGTCGGTGTCGGCGCGATGCCGATGTCTTCGATGTGACAACCAGTCGCCATCAACCCCAGAAAGACCGCGTGCCGCAACAGATCGCCGCTCGGTCGGCTATCGCGCGACACCACGACTTTGCCGCCGCGAATGTACGTGCCGAACGCACACCCAAACCGCACCGCCGCTTCGGGCGTGAGGCTTTCACCGAGAATACCGCGAATGCCAGACACGCTCACAATCAAATCGGACGTTGAAACAGACATCACGTTCGCTCAGTTCTCAGGTGTGGGGAGTTCCGCAATGAATGGCAGGTGCCGATACGCACCATCGTAATCGAGTCCGTAGCCGACGACGAACTTATCCGGCACGGTGAAGCCGACATAATCCGCGTCGAACACCACTTGTTGCCGACCGATCTTCCGAAGGAGCACGCACGTTTCACGCTCGCGGCCCCCTTCGCTTTCAGATGCTCGACCAGGCGACTGATTGTGCGGCCCGTGTCAAGAATGTCATCGAGCAAGAGGATGTGCGCGCCCGTGAGGTCGGGAAGTAACTCGTCGCGGACGATGAGTTCACCAGGTGTCGTCGCGGTGCCGCGATAGCTCGACGCTGCAACAACGCGATATGGGTGGGATGGTTGAGGCGGACGAATCAAGTCCGCGAGGAAGATCAGGCAGCCCGTGAGAACGCCGACCACCGTGAGGGGCTTTCCATCGTAATCCGTGGCGATTTCCGCACCGAGTTCGTCGACTCGTTCACGAATGCGGTCTGCCGAAATCAAAACATGCATCAGGGAGAAATCCTGCGAGTATGCAGGCATTCAACCGAAAGTCGGCAGCAATGGACAGATGGACAGAATCGCCGCGAGTTCACCCGCCTCGATTTCGTGGAATCCCTGGCGGCGGAGTTTCGCCTGGGCGCAACGCAATCGGTTTCCATTCACCTTCGTTAAGTAATCCGTTTCGTCGATTTGCTTTTTGTTGCGTGGGTTCGGCTTCTTGGTTTTCGCAGTCCCAGTTGTGGCTGATTTCGTCGCGACGACCGTTGGCGTATCGTCGACGATCTCTGGGATGATGGGGGCGTCTTCCATCACTTCGAAGCCATCTGCTGCATTCGGATTCGGCACCACGAACGGCGCCTGACACTTCGGACACTTCCCACGCTTCCCCACCGCCGCGTCGGGCGCGTTAAACTTCGCGGCACAAGTCAGACACGTGATGGGAATCGGCATCCGCGCACTCCACGCTTGAAGATGGAGACAACGTAGCAAACTCCGACACGCCCGAGCGATGGCAATCTCCATTCCCTTTCCCACTCGCTCGCATACGATCTTAGCATGAATACCTGGCACTTGGCGTCTGGCTATCGATACGCGGGCATTATCAGCCACCTTCGCACCGAACCGAACCGACGTGATTTGGCGGTCATCATCTCCGACGCGCCCGCCGTCGCCGTGGGGGTGTTCACGCAGAATCGTGTTTGTGCGGCGCCTGTGCAAATCAGCCGCGCACGGCTTCCTCGGAACGACGCACGCGCGATTGTCATCTGCTCGGGCAACGCCAACGCTTGCACGGGCGAACAAGGACTCGCCGATGCGAACCGCATGGCATCGTTGGTCGCGACCGAGTTGGGCATCCCAGCGGAACAGGTTTTGGTCGCGAGCACAGGAGTGATCGGCCGTCCACTGCCAATGCCGATTCTCGAAGCCGGCATTCCAGCGGCTGTCGCCGCGGCGCAACCAGGTGCCGAAGCGCTGAGCGATGCGCACACGCCATCTTGACAACTGACACTCGCATCAAAGTCTGTACACGGAAGGTTGGCGAGTATTCGGTGACGGGCTTCGCCAAAGGTGCGGCGATGATTGGGCCGAATATGGCCACGATGCTCGGATTCGTCCTGACCGACGCTCCGCTCGCCGCCGACGATTTACTCGCGACGTTGAAGACCGCCGCGGACCAGAGCTTCAACTGCATCTCCGTCGAAGGGCACACCAGTACGAACGATACAGTGTTTCTGTTGGCGAACGGTCGCGGTGAGCGGTTACGTGGTGCGGCGGCGGAACCGATACGTGCTGCGATCACGGAAACCTGTTGCGATCTCGCGCGGCAAATCGCCGCCGACGCCGAAGGGGCGAATTCATCTCATCACGATCAACGTGACCGGTACGCGCACCAACGCAGAAGCCCATCGTATCGCGAAAACGATCGCGGAAAGCGCACTGGTCAAGACGGCCGTTTACGGTGCCGATCCGAACTGGGGCCGGATCGTGTCGGCGGCCGGATACTCTGGTGTCATTTTTGACGAGCACGATTTGTCCCTGAACCTGGGTTCGTTTCTGCTGTACGAACGTGGTCGACCGATCCCCTTTGACGCGAAACAGGTATCGGACTATTTGAAGCAGACGCGTGAGGTGACGTTCGACGTCCGGTTCACACTGGGCAGCGGACACTGCACGTTTTACACATGCGATTTGACGCAAGAATATGTCTCGCTCAACGCGGATTATACGACGTGAAAACGGCGAACGGCACGCCGTTCGCCTCGCTGTGATGCCCTAACTCTTACAGCACCTTCAACGGACCGTGATCGTCGCAATGGTCGCCGTGTGGATGGTGCAAGTGACCATCGACAAGATAATCGACATGATCGCCGTGCGGAACGGCTTCGTGGCCGCAATGCGGACCGTGAACGTGATCCTTCGCGTGACCGGCGCAGCTGTGTGAAGGCGTGCAGGAGGCCGGATTTGCGGTCGTCACGCCGAGGGTATGCTCCTCGACGCCGCCGTCCGCCGCATGATGGTGCAAGTGACCATCGTGCAGATAGTCCACATGGTCACCATGTTGAATCGCCGTGTGGCCACAATTCGGACCGTGTTGGTGATTGTGATTTGCGTGCGTGTGTGCCATCGTCATACTCCTGTGACAAAAATGAGAATCCACACGCACTCTACCCCATGTCCATCGTTTTCGCTAGGTTTCTAGGTAAAAAATGAACATGATGCAATTCCGTGCCACTTTCTTATACACCTTCATTATTTCGTTTCCAGTGTATGTAACAAACCCAATCATCATCTCCTCCCACGTTTGATTCCCCAACGCACGGTCGCGTTGGGGTTGGGATTCGTGGGGTTTTTGTCGCTGTTGTCGAACCATGCGAAGCACTCGATGCGGCTGCCAGCATCAACACGTAATGGTTTCGATAACTCATACGTCACTTGCCAGTTGAAGTCGTATTTCGGCACGTTCAGTAACACTTCACGGTCGCCGTTCGGCTTCACGAGTTCATATCGAAACGCTTTGCCGCGCACATGCATGTGCGGTGCAAGCGAGATGATTCACTGGGTTTGTCGAACGTGAACTTCGATCGCACCTCGTGGTTCGGATCGCCTGGGGGAATGCGGAAGCGGCCGTTCATGATGGCGTGGTTGAACACTTCGTGTTTCGGCGGTGTTTTCGACGTGCAGATACCCACCATCGATTGATCGCGGCCGGCCTGCCCGTTGGGTGTGTAGTGCATTTCGAAAACGAGTTGGCTGCCCTTCGCAATCTTGCGTGCATGGCCGTTCGGCAGAATCGCGGGCATATCACCAGGAACATATGCACCCAACATGAACGCGCCGAAGTTGTCGTCTCGCAATGCTTCGAGTCCCTGACCAGGAGGCAGGATAAAGCAAATAATGTGATGAACAACAGCACGGTAGTCCGGCCGGACTTCGACCGCTTCAACCCACGTATCTTCCGCGAACGGCGTGCCGACATCGATGTACTGATAATCGACCCCAATCAGCGAATTGGCCGAATGTTGACCGACTGCTTCATCTTCAAGACCATGTCCGGCTTGCGCGGCAACCGCCAGCCATTCGAGATACTGTCGTGGTGCGGGCGCGTCGGCGGCGACTCCCTCGACACACCCCTGATCGATCCACTTCAACAGCGTGGCTTTTTCTTCCTCGCTTAATCGACGATCGGTGCGGAAATGACCAGGCTTCGCGTCGGCGTGCCACGGCGGCATGATGTTGTCTGCAACAACCTCACGCATCATCGCGGACCAACTCTTGGCCGACTTGTAGCTCATCAGCGTGAACGGTGCTGCTTCGCCTGGACGATGGCATTCCTGACATTTCGCCTGCAAAATCGGCAAAACATGCTTGTGGTAGGTGATCGGCGATTCGACCGTCGCGACGGTCGTTTCGCGGGTGAGCTTGCAACCGGCCGCTTCGGTGTGTGCGGTCTTTAGGGGTGTGTTGTCGAGAATCGATTCGATCGCGGCGGCGAGTTCGCGGGTGGTCGCGCGCGATCGATGCACTTGCGGCGTGAACTGGTCATCGATGCGACCGAAGTAGCGAACCGATCGCGTAGCATCCAGGACGACCGCAGTCGGCACACGCTGGACCGCAAATTGATCCGCGATCGTCGTGCCAGAATCCGAAGCAACGGAAAGTTCAGCGCGAACTGTTTGCCGAACTTCGCGATGCTTTCGGCGTCGTCACTCGCATGACTGAAGATGCCCACGAACGCGATCTCGTTGGCGTACCGCTTACTGAGTTGCTGAATCCGTGGGATATACGCGATGCTGACCGGGCAATTCGTACCGAGAAACAGAATCACACCTCTCTTCCTTCTCACGAGCGTGTGCGGCGAACGACCAGTCTTGGCCGTTGTGTTTGAGTGTAAACTCGGCGAACTTCCGGCCGACCGGCGCTGGCGCCTCGGCTCTGGCCCCAACGAGGGGAACGGATATCAACACGAATGCGACCATCACTCGCGAACATGCTAGCATCGATCAAAACTCCTGACGCGATCGGGCGAACCACACTCTCATCATAATCATGAATGCCCGGAGAACCCAAGACGGACTCGCGTGCGGCCGCGAAACACCGTCGTGCGGTCGTCAGGCTACGGGTTGACGTGGTTTTCAGTTCGGCGAACAATAAAACATCTCTGTTGACGTGTTCGATTACTGTTCGCCTCCTCGGATACACTTTCATGCCGTCGCGGTTTGCCTTACCCCCCGTGGTGACTTTCCTGTTGACCGCGTGTGTGCTGGTCGCATGCACGGGCTGTCCGCAGCAAGACGAAATCAAAACCAGTACGCGCCCGAAGACAACCGATTCGCCGAACCCGAGCGCGCCGTCGGCGCCGAACTTCGAACCTACGAAATCGACTGCACCCTCTGCGACACCCACCACCCCCCGCCGGACCGACCGACTACCAAATTATCGGCGCGATGTTTCCGGCCGATAAGCCGGAGTGGTTCTTCAAATTCGCGGGCAAAACCGAAGCACTCGCGCCGCACGCCGCTGCCATCGAAACGCTCTTCAAATCCGTGCGATTTCCGAACGGCCTCAGCAAAGAGCCTGTGTGGGATACGCCCAAAGACTGGGAAAGTCGAAACCCAGAACAGCATCACCCGTGCGATCATTCGCATTGCGCCGCCAGACCTCCAAGGTAGCTTGACGTCGGCGATGGGCGGCACGTTCCAGAACGTGGAGACGGTGGGCCGGACAGGTCGGCGTGAAGGGCTTTTCCGAAGCCGATATGTCCAAGGCGACTCGCGCGATTGAAGCGCAAGGCGTGAAAGGTCTGTTAGTAGACGTGAAAGGCTCGCAGAAGCCTCCTACCCTGGCGCTGGCGGCGGCATGATGATGCCACGCTGAGATCTCGTGTTCTCGATTAGATCCTGGACTGAAACCGATTGCCCGCTTCGTGATGGTTGAGGACAACCCAACTTCGCGGTTGGATAAACATATGAGTACTGCATCCCCTGATCCCATACTTGCGCCAGACGCGGTTCCGCCTACGTCCTCGAACCGTGGGCGAACGTGAAGGCGATCCTGAAGCCGCTCGCGTCGCTGCAACTCACTGTGGTGCTGTTCGCATTGTCGATGGTGCTGGTCTTCTTCGGCACGGTCGCGATGATGAAGCAAGGTCTCTGGACCGTCGTCGACGAATACTTCCGCTCGGCGGTCGTGTGGATTCCATTCGATCTCATCCGCAAGTTCGGCACGGTCTTCTTCGGCCTCGATAAAGAAGGCGCCGAATGGGGCGGACGCTTTCCGTTCCCTGGCGGATGGTTGCTCGGCACGGTGATGCTCGCGAACCTCGTCGCAGCACACTTGGTGCGATTCAAACTGAGTTGGAAACGTGCGGGCGTCATCACAATTCATGCGGGCGTGATTCTGCTGATGGTCGGTGAACTTGTGACGGGCATGTACGCGGTCGAATCGACGATGACGCTGAAAAAAGGCGAGAAATCCGACTTCGTCGACGCAACGCATCAATTCGAGATCGCCATTATTGATCCGTCGGACCCGACGACCGACACGGTCACGACAGTTCCGCACCATCTCATCAAAAAGCCTGGGAAATCAGCCATCCGGAACTGCCGTTCGATCTGGAAATCACGTCGTACTGGCGGAACACCAGTCGTGAAGGCTATAACGCATCCGCTTCGAAACCTGGCGAGTTCGCATTTCGAATGGTGAGCAACGGTTCGTGGGTGAACTTCCGCGGAAATCGCGGAAGGGGCCGGCGTCGATCCCGATGTCCGCAGCGACGTGCCGTCGGTGATCGTGCGGTGTCTTGACAAAACCACGGGCGCCGAACTCGCGAATCACTTCTTGTCGTTGTGGATGTACATCAAACTTCGAGAGCAATCGCCGCACGATGCTACTCGACGACCGCACGGTGACGGTCAACGGTAAGAAATACTGGTTAGTCTTACGCAACAAACGAATCTACAAGGACTACTCGATCGAACTCCGTGACTTCGAGCATGGCAAATACCCAGGCACGGACATCCAAAAGACTTCGCCAGCGAAGTGACCGCTCGCGACGTCGACGGCGATGAACGCCAAGTCCGGATTTGGATGAATAACCCCCTGCGGTACCACGGCGATTCGCTGTTCCAGCACGCAGTGTTGTTGGGCGATTCCGGCACGGTCTTGCAAGTCGTGGACACCCTGGGACGACTCCTGCCGTACATCTCGTGCATCATGGTCACGCTGGGGATGATGATTCACTTTGGCATTCGGCTGTTGAACTTCCTGAACAAGCCAACGAGGGCCAACGCATGAACACGTTGGAACGCTATCTCCCATTGATTGTGGTGCTGGTTCTCGGCGGGTGGTTGGCGAGTAAAGCCGTTCCGCCGAAGCCGAAGAATGGCATCGACTATACCGCGATCGGCAAGTTACCGCTGCTCGACGGCGGCCGCGTGATGCCGTTCGACGCACTCGCACGGACCTCGTTGCAATCCATTAGCAACCTGACCGAAGTCAAGAACGAAGAGGGTGACGTCGTCGCGTCGGCGGTCGAGTGGCTGGTGCAGGTCTTCGATAATCCGAACGCATACGAAGGCAAAGCTGCCGATTACAAGATTTTCCGCGTCGAACACGAACAACTTCTCGCCGCCGTGGAACTCCCACGTCGCCCTGGGTTCTTCCGCTACTCGTGGAAAGAACTCACACGCAACGGCAAGCTCGAAGCGGAGTTCAAGAAGACTGAAGCGAAACGCGATGCTGGCAAAGCCCTGAACCTGTACGATGCGAAGCTCGAAGATTTGTCGCGGAAGATGAATCAATTTCAGCGATTGATCCGGACGAGCGGTCAGGGGCCGAACACGGCGATTCGCTCGGTACCGCCGACCGAGTGGAACGGCGATTGGAAGGGCCTGAACCAAATCGACATGGAAATCGTCTCCTCACTCTCTGGAGAACAACTCGCTCCGCGCAGAGCGACATTCGAAAAACAACTCCAAGCAAATATCGAAGAGCGATTTGGCCCCAAGGAGAAATGGCCGCCGTTCGCTTTGCAGAACTTCTCTGAGATGGTCGAACTGGGTCTTCGTCGTGAACTGTTGCAAGAAGCACGCACAGTCCGCGAAACGCTCAGTCCAGCAGCGGCGCACCTCACGAACATCTTCGCGACCGCACGTATGGGCAAGGGTGAGGAAGTCTCGAAACTCGTGGCGGAGTATCGCGAGAAATATCTCGGCACGGTGCCGTCGACCGACCTCCAGAAAGCGAACCTCGAAGCGAGCTTTCTCGGCCAACTCGCGCCGTTCTATCATTGCGCGTTCCTCTACTTACCGCAAATCATCTTGGCCTCGCTGGCCTGGATGGTGTGGTCGCAGCCGCTGAACCGCTCCGCGTACTGGCTCGGCATCTTCACGTTTGTTGTTCACACGCTCTGCCTCGTGTTGCGAATGTACGTGCAGGGTCGTCCGCCAGTCACGAACCTGTATGCGTCCGCCGTGTTCATCGGTTGGGGTGCGGTGGGGTTAGGGTTGCTGCTCGAGCGCCAATACAAGAACGGCGTGGGCAACGTTGTCGCCGGATTGTGTGGCGCGTTGTCGCTGGAGATCGCTCACTTCCTCGGCGGCAGTGGCGACACGATGGCGATGTTGCAAGCGGTCCTCGATACGAACTTCTGGCTGGCCACGCACGTGACCACGGTTACGCTCGGTTACACCGCGACGTTCGTCGCCGGACAAATCGCCACGATTTATCTCCTCCGTGCGGTCTTCACGCCGAGTATGGATCGCGAAAACGAAAAGACGCTCGGTTCGATGATGTACGGTGTGCTGTGCTTTGCGACGCTCTTGAGCTTCGTCGGCACGGTGCTCGGCGGCATTTGGGCCGACTATTCGTGGGGTCGATTCTGGGGCTGGGATCCGAAAGAGAACGGCGCCGTGATGATCGTCATTTGGAACGCACTGATCCTTCACGCTCGTTGGGGTGGGATGGTGAAAGTGCGAGGGATTGCGGTTCTCGCGATCATTGGGAACATGGTGACGGCGTGGAGCTGGTTCGGCACGAATCAGTTGCAAATCGGTCTGCACTCCTACGGCTTCGACAACCGCCTCGCCCAAGGGTGCATGTATTACTGGCTGAGTCAGATGGCGGTCGTCGGCATCGGTCTGATTCCGCGTGCGATGTGGCGCAGCGAATGGCCGAAGCCCACGCCGACGCAGCCAGAACCGACTCCAACAACGGCGGCGAACATTACACCGTCGGCTGTCGTCGCGACAGCAAAGCCGCTACCGAAGGTCACAGGGCCGGTCGGAAAACGCGCAAAAACGAAGCGATGAGCTCGGTCGAGCCGCGACGATTCCTCGTCGCGGCAAAACATCAGCCAAGCACGTCACCGAATCACAACCGATTCACCTGGCTCCGGCACGTTAACATCGTTAAACCCAGCGTTGCGAAGCGTATCGGCCATCGCATCGGCCTGTTCGTGCTCGCCGTGGATCAGCCGCACCTTGCCGACCTTGCCCACGAGCGGCGTCAGATACGCCAGGAAGTCGTCACGGTCGGCGTGACCGCTGAAACCATTCAGATGCACCACGTCGATCCACTTGTTCCATTCACGCCCCTGAAACCGCACGGTCGGTTTCGGATCCAATAACTTCCGGCCGGTCGTGCCGTGGGCTTGATAGCTGACTAGCGCAACCGTCGCGCGTGGGTCGTCGATGTTTTGCTTCAGGTGTGCCACGATGCGGCCAGCATCGCACATACCCGCCGACGCGATCACCACGCACGGTTCCGGCCGCGTCACGAGATGATTGCTCTCCTCGAATCGCCGCACATACCGCACCCCATCGCCACCGAGAATGCCGTGACCGTCCTTGACCGCCTCCGACACTTCGCGTGCGAGACTATTCGGATGCGAACGATAGACCTCGGCGATGTCCGCCGCGAGCGGCGAGTCGACGTAAATTGGCACATCCGGAATACGATTGCTGCGTAAGCCTTGCTGCAGCAAATGCACGATCAGTTGTGTGCGACCGAGACTGAACGCCGGAATGAGGATCTTGCCCCCACGGGCGATCGTCTCGCGCACGACCTGGTAGAGCTTGTCGACGGTCTGGGCGAGCGGTTCGTGAATCCGATTGCCGTAGGTGCTCTCGCAGACCAAGACATCGGCGGGCGGAAGGGGATCGGCCGGTTTGAGGATGGGACTGTTGCGGCGGCCGAGATCGCCCGTGAAGGTCAGGGTCCGAGTGCGGTCGACGTGGTCGATCATCACGTGAACCGCCGCCGAGCCGAGGATGTGCCCAGCTTCGACGAGCCGCCAGCGAATCCCACGACCGAGATCGATTTCGCGGTTAAACGGCACGGACACGAGTTGATCGAAGACTCGCTCGACATCGTTGTGGGTGTAGAGCGGTTGGACCCACGGTTCAGAGTATCCACGGGCGATGTTGATGTGGGCGGCGTCTTCTTCTTGAATCTTCGCGGAGTCTTGCAGCATGACTCGGAGCAGATCACGAGTCGGCGGCGAGCAATAGATGGGGCCAGTGTAGCCTTGGCGCGTCAGAGTCGGAAGGTTTCCGCAGTGATCGATATGCGCGTGGCTGACGATGACCGCATCGAGTTGGTCCGGATGAAACGGAAAGTGACTATTGCGTTCGCGCGCTTCTTCGCGGCGCCCTTGGTGGAGACCACAATCGAGCAGGATTTTGCGATTTGCGGCATCGAGGACGTGCATCGAGCCACCAACACTGCCTGCTGCCCCCCAGAAGGTGAGTACGGGTTCGGCGAATTTCGGTTCGTTCATGCAATTATTGTAAGAGACTCCGCTCGCCAAACGTAGGCGAAGTCGCAAATGCGGTTTGCAAAATGCCGGTAAATGCCTGGCAAGTGTCAGTCTTCAACAGATTCAGTATCCAGATAGTGCCGCCGCTCGTGTTCATGAGGATACCCATCATCGGCCTCCGTGTCCGTAGGAAATCGCCGCACGGCGATGCTAACGACGTAGGGTTCGTTCCATTTGATAAGCGATCGGCGAACAGTCAATTGGCGAACAGTCTCCAGATCTGGGACATGATCCACAAGACGCTTACACGTAAAACAGATCCGCTTGAGTGGATTCTCTGTTGTCATTAGGCAGTCCCAACGCTTCGGACACGCCGCGATGTACTCACGCCAGAACTGCCAGCGTGCGGGCGTGAACCCAACACGATCGCATCCATCAATGAACGGTTTTCCCACAATCGCCAACCACGTCTCATCCAATCCAGTAGCAAGTTCAGCAAGTTCACGCGCCCACAACTCGGCGTCAACGCCAGACGTCTCGTTCGCCACGATCGCACGGAGCACCTTCGCTTTCTGGCGGGCGATCGTCTCGCACTGTTCATCGAGCCAGTCCGCATACACCAACCGCGTGACGTCGTCGGTTGGAGTCTCGAGCAGTTGATCGAGAAACGCCGCTTCTTCGCTCATCGCATCCCCTCACATCGAACAGAGCAACTTGAGGCAAATTCTCGCGAATTCGGAGTTCACACGGCTGAATTAACAGCCTCGAACATCTGGCGAACGCTGTCCGCGTGCGGCGATTGATCGCAGAGCATCGTTTGGATGGATTGCTCGCCGTGGTTGTCCGACCACCGTTCTTCACGAAATCGACCGCAAGCAACGCCGTGCTTGGTCGATTCACTCCAAGAGACGGACTACGACTTCGGATCAGGAGATCCACCATGAAACGCTCGACAACACTCGCGGCATTCCTCGCCGTTGGCACACTCGCCCACGCCGAACCGCCGAAGTTTCTCGAACTCCACGACTCGGCATCTTCCGCAAAAAAAAGGAAGATCCCCCTGCTCCGCCGCCAGCCCAGCAACAACCTGCACAACCAGCGGCCCCAACGGCCAAGGCCGCGAGCGGACCGACCAAACTCTGGCTTGATACGCTGCGGAGCGATCCGGAAGAAAAGAAACGCAAGGCCGCGGCCGAGAATCTCGCAAGCGTCGACCCACGCACGACGATCGAACTGATGCCGACCCTGAACGCCGCCGTGCAACAAGACCCCTCGGCGATTGTGCGAGCAACGGTCATCGAGACGATCGGCAAAATTAAGCCGATTCACCAAGAATCCGGCGCGATCCTGGAACTGGTCGTTGTGAGCGATCCGGTCGAGGGCGTGCGAAAGGCAGCGCACGCGGCGCTCTGGCAGTATCACCTCAACGGCTATCGCTCGACATCGTTGACCTCGCCAGGTTCGCAATCCGCCGAACCGCCGCTCGCCAAGCCCAAACCACCC
Source organism: Ottelia alismoides (assembly GCA_037367405.1). Taxonomy (NCBI): domain Eukaryota; kingdom Viridiplantae; phylum Streptophyta; class Magnoliopsida; order Alismatales; family Hydrocharitaceae; genus Ottelia; species Ottelia alismoides. Next base: position 44,211 of record JAZKJV010002188.1, on the reverse strand, counting down.
GTGGGCGAAACCGCCTGTGACCGTTCCAGCGACGACCGTGTCGAAGAAACCCGAGCCAGAGAAACCGCAACCCCAACCGCCGCTCCGACCGATCACGACTGGCGTCGGTCGTGGTGCGATCTATCCACAAACCGTCGAACCGCCGCTCGCAAAAACCTCGGAAAAACCTGCGGAAAAGCCATCGGTGAACAATCCGGTTCCCAAGCCAGAACCGACGAACGTGGTGCCGACGATCGTCCCCTCGATCGAGCCACCGAAAGCCGAGTCGCCACTACCGCTGCCGTCAATTCCGATGGTGATGCCGAAGGCAGCGCCGAGTCCAGCTTCCGTAGCGTCGATCCGACTGCGATTCCGACTGCGATTCCGACTGCGATTCCGACTGCGCCAACGCTGCCAACCATTCCTGAAGTCCCCAGCGTTCCGCCGCAGACGGTCCCTAGCATTCACCACCAAAGTAAGGCGCGCAACACGATCGTGAACGCCGTCCGAATTCGGACGGCGTTCGCCGTTGATGGAGCGACTCATACCGCACCTACGTTCAGTGCAATCCGCAACTCGAAGCGTTAGAGTGAGTTTGCGAACTTCCTGTGATGATCCGCGAGAACATCCGAGACATGCCGATGGCCGAGCCTGTCCTGACCCCCATGATGCAACAGTACTGGGATGCGAAAAACGCCCACCCAGGAGCGATGGTCTTCTTTCGCAACGGCGATTTCTACGAACTCTTCGAAGATGACGCGGTCGTCGGTTCGCGTGTGTTAGGGATTCGCCTCACGAAAGCGTGACGAGAAAACGCCGATGGCTGGCGTGCCGATTGAGAAACTCGATCATTACTTGTCAATCCTGCTACGTGCCGGTCATCGCGTGGCGGTCTGCGATCAGATGGAAGAGCCAGGTCCAGGCAAGAAAATCATCCGCCGTGAAGTGAGCCGCGTCGTGACGGCGGGCACCATCACGGAAGACGAACTGCTCGACGCACGGCGTGCGAACTACCTCGTCGCGGTGTGTCGCTCGAAGCACGCGGTCATGGGGGTGGCGTGGATTGATCCCTCGACCGGCGCGTTTTTCGCCAGCGATTTTAGCCCAGATCGGCTCGCGGACGAAATCGCACGCCTCAGCGCCGCCGAGTGTCTCTTGCCGGATCGCGATCACGCCGTGTTACTCGCCGCGCTGAATTCGAATCCCCCACGCACGGTCACGCCACGACCAGACTGGACCTTCGATCCGGTCTCGGCGACGCAAGCGTTGCACCAACAGTTGCAAGTCTCGACACTCACAGGTTACGGCTTCGACGACAAGCAACCGTGCCTCATCGCGGCTGGTGCGATCATCCTGTATCTGCGTGAAACATTAAAAGCGAGCCTTGCACACATTCGTGGTTTGGTGCGACATCGCGCCGATGATTATCTCATACTCGACGAAGTCACGCGGCGCAGTCTCGAACTCACGCGGACCCTGCGCGACAACAATCGCGACGGTTCGCTGCTCGCAGTCCTCGATCGCACGGTCACGCCGATGGGGGGCACGATTCCTGCACGATGCGATCCTCACCCCCTCAGCAACATCACCGCGATCAACGCTCGCCTCGACGCGGTTGCGAACTCATGCGCGAACACACCCTGCGAGGCGATATCCGCGAACTCTTACAACTGACCGCCGACGTACCACGACTCACGACGCGAGTCTCGACGGCGCGCGCGACCCCACGCGATCTTGGATTGATCGCCCGCACACTACGATTACTCCCAAAAATCAAGGCGAAACTCGCCGGACGTCAATCCGCTCTCCTCGCGGAACTCGACACGAAACTCGAACTGTGCCCAGACCTGCGCGAGTTACTCGACCGTTCGTTACTCGACGAACTGCCACTCAGTGCGAAAGACGGAAACCTCATCCGCCCAGGCTATCACAGCGAACTCGACGTACTCCGCGGCCTTGCACGCGACGGCAAGGACTGGATCGCACGCTATCAAGCCGCCGAAATCGCCCGCACGAACATCAATAGTTTGAAGGTGGGTTACAACCAGATTGATGGCTATTACATTGAGATTACCAACGCGAATGAGACGCGTGTTCCAGAGAATTACAAGCATCAAAAAACCTTAAAGGGCGCAAAGCGGTATTACACAGCAGACTTGCGCGAGTATGAAGAAAAAGTGGTATCGGCGGAGGATAAAGCGAAAGCATTAGAGTTCGAGTTGTTCACCACGATTCGCACGCAAGTTGCGAATCAAACGCATCGGCTCCTCGCGACCGCCGACGTGTGGCGATCCTCGATCTGTTGCAGTCACTCGCCGAGTTGGCGGTCACGCGAAACTACGTGCGACCACAACTGAGTCCGCAGCCGATTTTGGTCATCAATCAGGGTCGGCATCCGGTTCTCGATCAGATTTTACCTGCGGGTACCTTCGTGCCAAACGATGTGCAGTTCGGACCTGGCGAGGGGTTGTTCTGGCTCATCACAGGGCCGAATATGGCTGGAAAATCCACGTTTATTCGCCAAGTCGCGATTCTCACGCTTTTAGCGCACGTCGGCAGTTACATTCCCGGCGGCCAGTGCGACGATTGGGCTGACCGATCGCATCTTTACACGCGTCGGCGCGAGCGACGAACTCGGTCGCGGGCAGAGTACGTTCATGGTCGAAATGACCGAAGCGGCGAATATTCTCAACAACGCGACACCACGCAGCCTCGTCATTCTCGATGAGATCGGTCGCGGCACGAGTACATATGACGGCGTCTCGCTGGCGTGGGCGATGACCGAACATTTGCATAACACCGTCGAGTGCCGCACCCTCTTTGCCACACATTACCATGAACTTGCAATCTTGGAAGAAACACTTCCACGATTGCGAAACTATAATGTCGCTGTTGATGAATCGAATAATGAGATTGTGTTCTTACACATGATTCGGCGTGGGAATGCGGATAAAAGTTATGGGATTCACGTCGCGAAACTGGCAGGCGTACCGAAGAGCGTATTGGAGCGGGCGCAGGAGGTGTTGGCCTCGTTAGAATCGAAACCGGTCTCGCCGATTCGCGGCGTGCGCGCCGCCGACGTGAAACGGAAGACAAAAATCGCTGGCCCCAGCCTCTTCGGCGAATGATTCATATCGTGATGGAATCTTTAGCATTACCACCCTGCGAGCCAGTGCAATGAATGTTGCGGTGCCCAAGTTTGTCGAGAAATCGCCGATCCACGACATCAAGTGGATTCCGCTGAAGTTTTTCCACGATGCACGCGGTTGGCTGGTGAATTGTTCCGCAACGATTTGATTGATCCGAACTTTCACCCCATGATGGCCTACATTTCGCAAACCAAACCCGGCATTAGTCGCGGCCCGCACGAACACGTCGACCAGGCGGATTACTTCTGCTTCTTCGGTCCGTCGACGTTTCGCGTCTACTTATGGGATGCTCGCAAGGATTCTCCGACGTATCTGGCAAAGGAAACACGAGATGTCGGCGAGAACGCCCCCTACGCTCTCATCGTTCCGGCCGGCGTCGTGCATGCATATAAGAATATCGGCGATAAAGACGGCCTCGTGTTCAACGGCGCGAATCGGCTCTACGCAGGCTGGTTGAAGCAAGATCCGGTCGACGAGATTCGCCACGAAGCCGACGCGAATTCGCCGTATCAGTTGGATTGAGTTCGTGGATGACGACGCAAGGGCGAGACCGTTCCCATTGCACATCGTATTCACTTCACGATAAATTTTCTTCACACGACCGACGCGCCGAGCGTCGAACGACGGTTCTTGCCATGAGCGACAGGGATTGTCGCTCGCGGAGGTCGATTACGCGATGGCGACTCTACGGATGGACCTGCGACCCCTTGTGCCGCACCACATCAGCTCAGCGATATGGAACTGCTGGCACGATTCGTCGACGATCGCGATGAGACCGCGTTCACGGCGCTCGTGCGGCGACATTGTCGGATGGTTCACGGCGTGTGTCGGCGGGTCCTGGGTCATTCGCCGGATGTTGACGATGCGTTTCAGGCAACCTTCCTGGTGCTGGTGAAGAAATCGCATCAACTCGTAGTTCGTACGGATCTGTCCGCGTGGCTGTTTGCAGTGGCGCTACGAGCCGCTCGCGAATTGCTGCGGCGACGCTGTCGGCGGGCGAATCGCGAAGTGGTCGGCGAGGTGCCGGAATTGGCGTCGGAGTTTCACGAGACGATGGATTCCGAATCCGAGCCGCATCGTCCTCGATGAGGTGGCGAACTTGTCGGAATCGTATCGCTCGGCGGTGGTGTTGTGCGAACTCGATGGCATCAGTCGTGCGGACGCGGCGAAGCGATTGGGCATTCCGGAAGGAACGCTCTCCAGTCGGCTCGCGGCTGCTCGTAAACAACTCGCTACTCGTCTTACTGCTCGCGGACTGTCGTTGGCGTGCCTAGCGCCGTTGGGTGGGTTCGTCCCTTCGGCGATGGCAAATACGGTCACCATGCAGGTGTTCACCTCCGCGGCTTCCTCCAGTGTGGTCACGGAATTGACGGAGGTTCTCATGCGTATTCACAAGGTTCAGTGGCTCGGCAAGCTTATGGTCGTGTTGGCGATGCTGACGTGTGCAATCGTTGGCGTGGGGTTCAGCAACGATCGACCAACGTCGCCGGCCAAAGCGGCCGTTGCGATTAAGGGCGAATGGGCGATCACATTTCGCGAAGAGGTGCGATACCTGTCATCAAGCGGTCGCGAGGTGCAGCGAATTCATTACGAGCAGGCGAAAGCGATCGACCCGGAACTGCTGACCGGACAACTCACGATTGGCATTGGCTCGTTGGTGAAAGTCGTTCGCTATGTGTGTACATCCGGTCGTGTTGGTCCTGGGGGTGTCGTTCCGCTCGCGGCGAAAGGGATGCGGGTGATGACGCCTGGACCGCAGCCCACGATTCGACGGATTCCGAATGTTGATGACAACATTCACCATGTCGTCGTCGGCTGGTCGGCCGATGGGAAGCGATATTTGGCGAGCGGATCGAGCGGCGGCGATATCTGGTACGGCAGCCACGGCTACAAAGCAACTTGGGTCGACGTGACGACAGGGGAGCGCGAACGACTGCCGTTTGCGGAGCGGTTTCACGTGATCGATGTCACCCACGACGGCACACGATTCTTGGCGTATCGCCACACACGACGCCAGTTGTTTCAGCCTGGATTCCAAAGTGGGAATGACGATCTGTGTGTGTTGAACGAAACCGGCAACGTACTCGCGACGTTTCCGGTCAACAAGAAGTCGACGGATGAGATATCCGCGTTGTCGCAACGTCGGACTCGCGCCGGATGGTGCGACCGTTGCCGTGTTGACTTCGCCCACGAAAGACAACAGCGAGAAGGCGAGTCGCCTCACGTTGATCCGGCGAGTGGGGAACGAGATCCAGGGCGAAGTTGTCGCATCGCCCACACTTGGTCTGGAGTGTCGCGCCGCGGCGTGGTCGCCGGATGGTCGTCAGGTGGTTTCCGTGTGGACCGTGCCGAAATCGACAAAGAATCAACGACAATGGCACATCGGAGTGTGTGATGCCAACGGACAAAACATGCGATCCGTGACCACGATTGACACGATAGCGGATGAGACGATTCGCGATCTGAGTTGGTACTAACCTACGAGAATCCGGTTCGACCCAATCACAACGATTTGGTCGAACTCGAACCAACACCTCCGCGACGGCGTTAATCGCGGACGGCGCGTACCACGCGCGAGTTGTTCGGCGGTGTGTACGTCCAGACCGCATCGCCTTCAGGTGTGATTTCCTTCAACTGCGCGTTGCGATCGACCAAGAGTGTATTGCCGTTCGGCAGCCGTTGCATCGCGTTCGGATACGACGTGCCATACGTCCACGTGGCTTCGAGTTTCATCGCCTTCAAATCGTACTGTGCGATCCGTTGTTGCTCGGCAATCAAGACTTGCTCGTTCTCCAAGAGTTGCATCCGTGGCTGGTAATATAGTCGCGGCACGCGACTGGGTTCGGGCGCTCTTTCCAATTCTCGTCGAGCCGCACGAGTCGATCCGGATTGCGGACCAGCAGGAGAATCTCGTTCATGTTGAGCCGGCGCGCGCTCATCAGTTCGCCGTTCTGAGTCGTGTACTTCCGGCCGGTTTCCTTGTACCCTGCGTCGTACTCGATGAGCATGCGTGAGTAGGTCACAAGGAGTTTCCCATCGCGTTGTCGCTGAAAATTCGTGGGAATGCCGTACTGCGGTTGGATTTGAATCCGAGGAATGCCTTGGCCGTTCGGCGAGCGTTCGACGATCGAGCGATTCGATTCTGTGAGGAGCCAGTTGCCGTTCGGTAAGCGTTCCGCCTCCCCAAACGAATACACACCAGGCGATCGCCAACGCGGTTTGCCGTCGGAGCCGAGTTCGCTCAACGCGCTGACGCCGGAGTTCGGTTGCTCGACCATGCACATCAGTAGCGAGCCGGTCGTTCGTGGTTGATATTCGAGGCGGAGCGGCTGTTTCTTCGCCTCGCTCCACCACGCTTGCCACTATCGCGAGCGCTCTTGAAATCGGCGGACGTTGGGCCGAGTCTGGCTTTCGGTGCTTTCTCGCTCGCCGCTTGCAACAGATAATCTTCGATCTGCCACACACGGCCACGCGGCAACGTGACGCCATCGGCGATCAGATCAATCATCGGACCGATAAACTCTTGGCGATTGTGAAGCGTGGCGAAGCTGAAGATCGCCTGGAAGCGCGTATCGACGTCGGTTTCCTTGGCGAGCAGTTGTTGGATGCTTGGAACAAGTTCGTCGACGAGCGGTTTGCTGTTCCGACTTCCATCGAGCAATGCCTGTACGGCCGCCGCGCGACGTACCACGAGCGGATCGCTCAGTGCGGCTAGCAAAGTGGCATCGAGTTTGCCGTTCACGACCGCCAACTCGCCGAGCGACGTGCGGAGCGCCGCCGCGACCTCGGGCGTGTCCGCCATCGGCAAAAGCCCAAAATCGCCGCGACCGCACCTGGTGTTTTCTTCTCCGCCAGGATCTTCGCTGCGGTCGTCGCAACACGCGCATGGGGACTTCTTCAATCTTCTTGAGAGCAGCCCGTGCGCGATAAGCAATTTCTGGATGCGTGTTGGGGTCTTGCGCGATGGTGCGCAGCGGACCAATCGCTGCGGCACCGAACTGCAACACGTCCTGGCTGGCTTTCAATCGCTCGTCAAAGTCTTCGACACCCAACCGCTTCACGACCGCGGCGAGTTTCGTTTGGTCATCCGCGCCGAGTGTGCGTGTGTGGAAGTATTTGAGTAAGGCCGGCAGGTCGGTTGGCGAAAGATTCGCGAGTTTGAGAAACTCGGTATCGTTGTCGAAGTTCGCACGGAACGGATTGTCGACGGGCTTGCTCGCTGGCTTAGTAGGCGGAGCGGCTTGTTGAGACAGGGTCATGGTCGCGAATCCACACACGGCCAGGAACGCGAACACGATGCGGACGGTTTGCATGAACGAGCCACTCCAACAGACGATGAGTGTGGTCAATCTATCTTACCGTGCCCAGCGGAGCCATGTTCGCAAGAACCATTTCGTCGTTGGCGTTAGGCGCGTGCGATTGTACTGGTCAGCGAGTTTGCGGATCGCCTCGGTGTAGGTCGGATACGGTACGATGCATTTCGTAAGCGAGCGGAGGCCGATTCGATTCTGCATCAGGATCGCGAGCGTGGCGACTAACTCGCCGGCGCACGGTCCGACGACCGTGGCCCCCACGATACGATCGGTGCCGTTCACGACTTGCACCTTCACGAACCCCTCCGCGTCGTCGGTTCGCGCGCGATCCAAGTGCTGGAAGTCCTGGCGAAATTCGATTATTGGATCCTCGCACGGCACGCGCACGCTCGCTACTTCTGGCGTCGTGTACGTCGCCCACGGAATGACCGTCGGCCGCTTCGCTTTCGTCGGAAACAACGCATTCTGCAATGCGACGCGCGCCATCGCGTCTGCGGCGTGGGTGAAGTGGTGCGGGGTGTCACACACGTCGCCGGCCGCGAAAATCGCGGCGTTGGTCGTGCGTTGATACTCATCGACGGCAATTCCGCGGACGGCGTCAAACGCCACGTCCGCCGCCGCCAGATTCAACCCATCGACATTCGGCACGCGACCCGCCGCGATCAACACCGCATCAAATTCCGCTGGATTCGGCACCGTGTCCACGATGCGAATGCCATCGTGGGCGAATCGCTTCGCGAGTAGTTCCGCCGCCTGCGTATCGTCCTTCGGCAAGAGCCGTGCATGATGTGTCGCGATTGTCACGTTTGTGCCCAGCAGTGCGAACGCCTGGCCGAGTTCGCACCCGACCGGACCGCCGCCGATCACCAGCATCCGTGTCGGTAACTCTGTCAGCGTGAAAAATCGTTTCATTGGTGTACACTCGCGAGTTGCCGAGGCCATCGAGTGTGGGCTTCTTCGCACGGGCGCCGGTTGCGATGATGCAACGACCGAAGACCAACCGTGTGTCGCCGACTGCCAGCGAATCGCGTGCTGTGAAACGAGCCTCACCGAAGAAGACATCGATGCCGAGCGACGCAAGCCGTGCGACCGAGTCGTTCGGCGCGAGTTCGGCGCGCGTGCGCCGCACTCGCCTCATGATGCTCGTGAAGTCGCGTTCGCCAGATTTCGCAGCATGGAGCAAGGTTTTCGAAGGGACACAGCCGACGTTCAAGCAATCGCCACCGAGCAGATCGCGTTCGACGAGCGCGACCGTCGCACCCAGACTCGCCGCCCCCACCGCCGCGACCAAACCGGCCGGTCCGCCCCCCACGACTACCAACTGATATCGCGATTTTGGCGTCGGATTCACATACGTGGACGGATGGACATTTGCTCGAAGCGATTCATCAAACTCATCTCGCAGTAGGGGAACAGGCATCGGATGTCGTCGCTCCAGGCAATCTCGCTCGCTCATCGAGCGAGTTCGTGGCGATGATCGCTGCCACTCGCATACAACATACCAACTCGAATCGCTTTGCGGTCGACTTCGCATTCACAGGTGGTCGAGCCGTTCGTTGTGACCGAATTCCTTTTCGGAGCAAGACCATGTCCTCTCGTCGCACATTTTTGAAGCACTCTGCGAGCGGCGCTGCGGTCGCGTTGACCGCGGCCTCCGTCTCGGCGCTCGCGAACGGCGATCGGCTGCCGATCGCCCTGGTGGGCTGCGGTGGTATGGGGTCGAATCATTTGCGGCTGTTGGCAGCACGCACGGACGTTGCGGTACGGTATGTTTGCGATGCGGACGCGACACGGCTCGCGAATGCGGCGAAGATCGTGGAAGCTAACGGCAAACCTCCACAGACCGTGTCGGACATGCGGCGGATTCTCGACGATAAAGACGTGGTCGCCGTCTGGCACGCGACGCCGGATCATTGGCATTCGCCAGGCGGAATTCTCACCGCCGACGCCGGAAAACATGCGTATGTCGAAAAGCCGTGTTCCCACAATGTGCGTGAAGGACGGTTGTTGGTCGAGGCTGGTGTTCGCAACAACGTCGTGATTCAAATCGGCACGCAAGCCCGCAGTTCAAAGACTGTGATCGATGCGATGACGCGGTTGCATGAGGGCGCGATTGGCGATGTCCTCGTGGCGAAGGCGTGGAACAGCCAGTTGCGTCGCAATCTCGGCAAGGTGAAAGCCTCGTCGCCGCCCGCCGAACTCGACTATGCGATGTGGCAAGGGCCAGCGCCGGAAGCGCCGTTCTACTCGAACCGCATTCCAGGCATGTGGCGATTCTTCTTCGACTACGGATGCGGCGATATTGGTAACGACGGTGTGCACAACATCGACGTCGCGTGTTGGGGACTGCAACTCGATCGGCTACCCTCGCGTGTCGCGGCGATGGGTGGGAAATACTTCTTCGACGACGATCAGCAGTGGCCGGACACGCAGTACATCGCCTGTGAAATCGCACCCAAGCAGAAGAACGGCCGTACGCGGCAACTGATATTCGAACAGCGGATATGGTCGCCGTATGTCCAGGAGGGGTACGAGAACGGCAACGCCTTCTACGGCACTAAGGGGATGCTGGTCATCGGCCACACGATCGGCTGGAAACTGTACGGACCGAAGAACCAGTTGATCGAAGAGCAAACCGGCCGCACGGATTTACCAGGGCATCACACGAACTTTTTGCAGTCGATTCGTGGGACCGCGAAACCGAGCGCGCCGGCGAGTGTGGGGCACATTGCGGCAGGTGTCTGTCATCTCGCGAACATCGCCACGCGGCTCGGTCGGACGCTGACGGTCGACCCAGAAAAGGAAGTGATTCTCGGCGATGAGCAAGCCCAAGCGATGACGAAGCGTCAGTATCGCGACGGCCATTGGGCGGTGCCGAAGAACGCCTAACACACGTGGCAATTGGTAACCAATTTCGGCAGTCACCACATCCAACCGACGTAGCCGGCGATTCCGACGTTCGCTTGAAGTCCAACATTCAATCCAGCCATCGGAATGACGGCTCGCGCGGTGCGTAGGAGGTTGTAGACTTGGCCCATAGGTAAGGCCCCAATCGCGGAATTGAGGAGACTCTCCCAGAAGGTCGGACGGAAATTGCCCTGCATTCCGGCCAACATCACCATGCCCGATCCACCACCGATCAGGCCTCCTCCTGCTTCGACGAACGCACAGGGACCGGTGAAGTCCCCACGAGTCAATTCCGATTTTGGGCAGTTCGCAGTGACGAACACGGTTCCAGCAGACGGGAAAGCCGTCGTACTGCCGGTCGCCGTTGCTTTGGGAGCCGTGAGTTGGATCTTGCCAATTTTCGGCAACTTGATGCCCTTCGATAAACCGGCCCCAACGCCAGCGTAGGTGAACGGCACGGTGTTGTTGGCTGTGTCATTCAAGATGATTGTCCCACCAGCGCCCGCAACGATGAACGACGCACCGCCACCGCCAAAAGTTAGGAACGTCCATTTGCTCGGCCGGACGATGTCAATGTTGATGCTCATCATGCGAACTCCAGGGCAAGCGGGCTTGTGGGCGAGTCGCGTCGATTGATGGTAGTCGACGTTTGTGGGCCAACACACTTGCTGAGCGTGTGTGGGTGTGCGTTCGGACAGCGACTTTTTCGACTGATCGTAACCGTGAATCCCAGACGCCGTGCGAACAATCGAAGGAGCCGGTTGCACCCCAAGCATAAAGTGATTATGATCAGTCTCGGTCAATTGAGGGACGATTGATGAGTTCCGGCGGATCGTCTGCTGAATCAAACGTGTTGCCGTTTGTGCGAATGCTGATCGTGGCATCCGATACGACAAGCGATCCGCAGGATAACTCGACAATCCTCATGGATGTGTGGTCGACGCGACATCTGCACGAAGAGACGCAATTTCCCTTCCAAATCGACCGCTTCGTGGTGTACGCTAAAAACTCGACGATGCGGTGATCGCATCTGCGTTTGCACAAGCCGAAGAAGAACTCGACGATGTCGCAAACGACTTCGCGAAACAGCTCGAAGCCCGCAAACTCTCTGGCGAAGTTCCGCCGCCGGATCGTGTGCGAGCCACGACTCTCGATTTCATCGAAGCGGTTCGCGAGGCGGAAGCGGAAGGTCTCCAAGTCGAAATCGAACTCGATGAATAATCCGCACCCCATCCCCCTGCCGGAACTCGGTACGACGCACGCGGAGTTCGGCCTCTGGTACGTCTGCGAGTCTGAACGCGTGTGCGAGGGGGATCGACTCGCGGAAGTTGTCATTCCTGGTGCAATTGTCGAAGTCGCGGCGCCGTGTGGGGGCATCGTTCAGCAACTGCTCGTACGACCTGGCGACCGATTGCACTCGCACCAGTCGCTCGGAACGATCACGCCTGATACCATTTCCTGAGTCCATTTCCTGATACTATTTCCTGATGCCGACTCCGACGTTTCTTTCGTTCGATGGCCTCGATGGCACGGGCAAATCGACGCAGTGCCGCTTGCTGATTGAGTGGCTGCGCGCCCGACACGTTCCGGTCACGCATTGCGTTGACCCTGGCGGTACGGACCTCGGCGCGAAACTGCGCGAAATCCTGTTGCATAGCCGCGAAACAACGATTTCCATGCGTGCCGAAACGCTGCTGTTCATGGCCAGCCGTGCACAACTCGTCGAGCAAGTGATTCAGCCCGCACTCGCACGTGGCGAAATCGTCGTATCCGATCGGTATCTGCTCGCGAATGTCGTGTACCAAGCTCATGCGGGCGGACTCATCGCCTCGGAACTGTGGTCGATCGGCGCGTTCGCGACGATGGGCGTTCAGCCGGATCTCACGTTCATCTTCGATTTACCGATCGAGGTTGCACAGACGCGCCGAGGGCGCACGGCGGATCGGATGGAGAGTCGCGGCGACGACTTTTTTCGCCGTGTGCGTGACGGCTTCAGATATGAAGCCACACTTCAGCCCAATCGGCATCTAATCGATGCATCCGGCACGACGGACGAAGTCCACGCCAAGGTGCGCGAGTTGGCGACGCCGTTTCTGGCGAGTCGAGGGTACTCGCTATGAGTTGGGAATCGATTCGCGGTCACGATGCGATTCGCGATCAATTCGCGGCCGCGGTGCGGCAGGGACGGCTGGGGAGTTCGTATCTGTTCGTCGGCCCGCCAGGTGTGGGCAAACAGCGCGTTGCGACCGAACTGGCGATGACACTGCTCTGCGATTCGCCGCCGAGTGCGTTCGCCGCGTGCGATCGATGCAGTTCGTGTCGGCAAGTCATCGCCGGTACACATCCGGATGTGCTTCGCGCGCAAAAAGATCCAGACAAACTCGAATTCACCATCGATGTGATGAAAACGCTCTGTGCCTCGCTCGGATTGAAAGCGACACGCAACGGCTGGAAAATCGCAATCGTCGACGAGGCGGACGACTTCAACGAAGAAGCGGCGAATGCGTTTTTGAAATCGCTCGAAGAACCACCGCCGCGAACGCTCATCCTGTTACTGGCGACATCGAGTGAAAGCGTGTTGACGACCATTCGTTCGCGGTGCCAGGTGATCCGGTTCGGACGCGTGTCGACCGATGATATCACCACAGTTCTGATCGAACAGCAGATCGAACCGCAACCGAGTTTGGTGTCGCTGGCGAACGGCAGTGTCGGCCGCGCGATCGCGTTGCACGATGAGGCCGTGGCGGCATTTCGCGATGAGTTGTTTCAAATCATCACCGAAGCCCAGCCCTCCGCCGCACGCCTGCAAGCCCGTTGGACCCAATTCATCGAGGACGCGGGCAAAGAATCGGTGCGGCAGCGCGAACGAGCGGCGGTCGCGGTCAGCTTGCTGCTCGATGTCATTTCGCAAGCCGTGCGCGAGTCGCTGGCGATGCCGTTGGCACTCGACGATCCTGCACAACGTGAACGCATCGGTCGCTTGGCAAAACGCCTGCAACTCGATGGTCTGTTGCAGGTCTGGGAAACGTGCCTCGATGCGGAACACTTCATCGATCGGCGTGTGCAATTGGCGTTACTTGCCGATTTGTTTGCCGAACGGCTCGGCACCCGCGTCAAGTAACCCTGCGGCGTTCTGGTCGCGAATCACGAAGCTGTACAACAACAGCATCCTTCTCCTGGAGATTGAACCGTGCGTCTGGTTGTGCAGAAATTTGGCGGATCGAGCGTAAAGAATGCCGAGCGTGTCATGGAGGCGGCACGGAAAGCGATTCGCGCGAAGCACGATGGCCTTGCGGTCATCGTCGTCGTTTCCGCCCAGGGCAGCACGACCGACGACCTGATCGCGAAAGCGGCGGAAATCACCACGACGCCGTCGGCACGCGAGATGGACATGCTGCTCGCGACAGGTGAACAAATCAGTATCGCGATTACTGCGATGGCGATCCAAGAACTCGGCGAAAAGGCGATTAGTTTCACGGGTCCGCAAATTGGTCTGGTGACCGACAGCACCCATCGCAAGGCCCGCATCAAGAAGATCGACACCGCACGCATCACCGAAGCGCTGGAGACGGATCACATCGTGGTGGTGGCTGGGTTTCAAGGCACAGACGAACTCAACGACATCACCACCCTGGGCCGTGGGGGATCCGATACCACCGCCGTCGCGGTCGCCGCGGCGATGAAACAAGCGGGCTACGATGTGGAATGCGAAATCTACACCGATGTCGATGGTGTCTATACGACCGATCCGCGGATCGTGCCCGACGCGCGGAAGATGGACGCGATTAGCTATGACGAGATGCTCGAAATGGCGAGCATGGGCGCAGGGGTCATGCATTCGCGCAGCATCGAGTTCGCGAAGAAATTCGATGTCCCCTTGATGGTCCGCAACTCCGCCTCCGATGCGATTGGCACGTGGATCGTGGCCCGAAGCGGCATGGATGAGCGAAATCCCTGTGTGCGGTTGTGCGCTGGCATACGATGAGGCACGCATCATTCTGGAGAGCGTGCCGGATCGCCCAGGGGTCAGCCATCGGATTTTCAGCGCGCTCGCGGGCGCGAGCATCGCAGTCGACATGATCGCGCAAAGCGTGGGGAGTGGCGGAAAGGCGATCATCGGCTTCACGGTACTCGGCGGCGATCGCGAGAAGACGATCAAGACACTGCAACCACTCGTGAGTGAACTCGGCGCGACGCTGCGAGAAGGCGGCCGCGTGAGTAAAGTCTCGGTTGTCGGCGCTGGAATGCGAACCGTCAGCGGCGTGGCGGAACGGATGTTTCGCGCCCTCGCGGACGAGCAGATCAACTTGAAGATGATTACGACTGGCGACATCAAAATTAGTGTGCTGATCGAAGAAGATGCGAATGTCGAAGTCGATCTCGCGGGTGGCGAGCCGATCAAGAAAGCGCACCTGGAAAGCCGCCGTGCGGTGCGCGGTCGCCAGGCGTTGAAGGCGATTCACAGAGCGTTCGCGCTGAACTTGCCACGCAAGGGTGCGGGCAAAGCGGTCGAGTATCAACAGCGTCCGCAGCCGATTGTCTCGGCGGGCAGCCACGATCGCGCGTCGGCCGTCGCGAAACTCGACGGCATGGAAGATATTCTTGTGTCCGGCGTGCATCTGAACGCGGAGCAAAGCCGCATCACGATTGCGGACCTGCCGGACGAGCCTGGCCATTGCGCCCGCATTTTCACGACGATCGCGCACGCGGGCATACTGGTCGACATGATTGTTCAAAACATGAGCGGCCCGAATTCCGCCGAGTTGTCGTTCACGGTTCCGCGTGCGGAGTTGTCGCGTGCGTTGAAGTTGGTCCAGGACGTGTGTGCGACGATCGATCCGAAGTGCCGAGTCGCGGGCGATGCCGAGATTGCGGTGTTGTTCGTGTTGGGCGTGGGGATGCGAACGCACACAGGCGTCGCGCAGACGATGTTCGGCGCGTTGGCGGAGCGGAAAATCAACATCGCGATGATTAATACGAGCGAAGTGTGCCTCGGCGTGGTGATCGATCGCGCCCGCGGCGCCGAGGCGCTCGAATGCCTCGCGAAAGCCTTCGGAGTCGCCGCTGGGATTGGGTGAACAACTCCGTCCGAGGCCAACACTCCGGCGATCGCGAAGCGTCCACGCTTCTATAATGTCCGTTCTTGCTGAGTACCGCGACGATTCTTTCGAGGATTTCTTCAATGGCCGAGTGGCAACGCACGCACACCTGCGGCGAACTGCGCGAAACGCACATCGGACAAACCGTCACGCTCAACGGTTGGGTGCTGATTACTCGCAATTTCCCCAATCAGGTGTTCGTCGATCTCCGCGACCGCTACGGCCTTACGCAAGTTGTCTTCGAAGATACCGACAAAACCATGTTCGACGACGCCAATAAAGTTGGCCGTGAATACGTCCTGAGCGTTACGGGCGTGGTTCGGAAACGGATCGCGGGCAAGGAACGCGCCGACATTGGCACAGGCCAAGTCGAACTCGAAGCAAAGACGTTGCGAGTCCTCAACACCTCGCCGCCGCTGCCGTTTAGCATCACCGAATTCCCAGACGAAGAACTGGCCAACGAAGATATTCGCTTGCAATATCGCTACCTCGACCTGCGCCGCCGCTCGATTCAGAAAGTGCTCATTCTGCGTCACCGCATCTGCAAAATCATTCGTGATTACATGGATGCGAACGGCTTCCTCGAACTCGAAACGCCGCTGCTCGGCAAGAGTACGCCCGAAGGCGCTCGCGACTACCTCGTGCCGAGCCGCGTCTTCAACGGTGAGTTCTTCGCGCTGCCGCAATCGCCTCAGCTTTACAAACAACTGCTGATGATCTCCGGCTATGATCGCTACTTCCAAATCGCACGCTGCTTGCGTGACGAAGACTTGCGAGCGGACCGCCAACCAGAGTTCACGCAACTCGACGTCGAGATGTCGTTCGTCGAACGCGAAGACGTGCTGAAATGCATGGAGGGCCTCGCGGCGGAACTGCTGCAACAGTGCCTCGGCGTGAAAATCCAGTTGCCGTTGCCGCGCCTGACCTACGCGGATGTGATGCTGCGTTTCGGCTCGGACAAACCGGACCTTCGTTTCGGCATGGAAATCCAGGACATCAGCGATATCGCGACGGCGAGCGAGTTCGGCGTGTTCAAGAACGCCGTCGCAGCTGGTGGCGTGGTGCGTGGGTTGTGTGCGAAGAACGCCGCCGATAAGTTCAGTAACTCGGACCTGAAACCAGGCGGAAAACTCAGCGAATTCGTCGCGCAATACAAGGCGAAGGGCCTGGCGTGGATGAAGTTCGAGGATGGCAAGTTCACGGGCAGCATCGAGAAGTTTTTCAGCGACGAGTTGAAGGCGAAGCTGGTCGAACGCATGGGCGTGGCGAACGGCGACGTGGTGCTGTTCGTTGCGGACAAAGAAGCGGTCGTGTGCGATGCGCTCGGCGCGTTGCGATCGCATCTCGCAGTCGTGTTGAAGCTGTACAAGAACTGGTGGGACGAGAAGGCGGAGTACGACGCGATCGAAGAGAAGGCCGCGAAGCAAGAGAAGCGTGCACCACGGCCGTTCGTGGCGCGGCCGGAGCAGTTTCAGTTGTTGTGGGTGTTCGACTTCCCCATGTTCGGCTGGGACGACGAGGAAAAACGCTGGGCGGCGATGCACCATCCGTTCACGGCGCCGATGGACGAAGATGTCGCGCACCTGGAAAGCGATCCAGGCAAGGTACGAGCGAAGGCGTATGACCTGGTGATGAACGGCTACGAAGTCGGCGGCGGTTCGATTCGTATTCATCGTCAGGACGTGCAAACGAAGGTGTTCAAGCTACTCGGCATGGAACTCGAAGACGCAAAGAAACGCTTTGTTTCCTGCTCGACGCGCTCCAGAGCGGCGCACCACCGCACGGCGGCATCGCGTTGGGTCTCGATCGCTGGTGTATGATTCTCGCGGGCACGACGAACATCCGCGATGTGATCGCGTTCCCCAAGAACCAGAAGGCCCGCGACCTGATGACCGGCGCGCCGGCGGCGGTCGATGCACGACAGTTGAAGGAACTCGGATTGAAGTAAATTTGATTAGCCGCAGATGAACGCAGATGTACGGTGATTAGAACCAAAATGAATTTCTTCTTGGTTATGAATCAGTGTACATCTGCGTTCATCTGCGGCTAAATTCTTTGTAAGGTTGATGTGATGCGTCGTTGGGAATTCATCGCCTGGATGCTCGCGTTCGCGATCGCATACACCCAATCGCCGCTGTTTTTCTCGAATCAGAATCAGTACTTCCTGCACGGCGCCGCGCTCGCGGGCGTTGGGAATCTCGATCGCGATTGGCTCGCAAACACGGTCGACCCTACGCCGATTTTCTCATGGATGATCGCCGGACTGTATCGCATTCACTTCCTCGAAGGCGTGTACATCATCTACGGCGCGCTGATGCTGACCTACTTCGCGTCACTGGTCACGATTCTGCGAACGCTGCCGCACTATCCGTCGACCGTGCGCCGTGAACGCATCCTGTTCACGCTGCTGATTCTCGCCCACGCCGCGTTGCCACGATGGCTCTCGGTGCAAGCGTTCGGCGTGGATTATCCGTGGTTTTTGCAGTGCGGCGTGGCGAATCAGTATGTGTTGGGCGCCGGACTACAACCGTCGTGTTTCGGCGTGCTGCTGATGGTGTCGTTGGCGGCGTTGCTCAGACTCCGACTTTTGGTCCGCTGGCGCATTGATCGTGATGACCTGTTGGTTTCACGGCACGTATCTACTACCTGCGGCCATTCTGACGCTGGGATTCATGGTGTCGCTCAATCAATTTTGGCGACGCTGGTGGCAATTCGGCGGCAGTTTACTGCTCGCGATGCTTCCCTTGATGTTATGGACCTACACACGCTTCCAGTCGTCTCCAATTTGCATCTGCTCAACAGGCTTTTCGGATCCTCGCTGAAGTGCGCATTCCACATCATTGTCAGCAATCAAAATGGCTCGATGGGTTTGCGATTGCTCAGTTCACGTTGATAGTCGTGGCGAGTGGGTTGGTTCGGGCGACAATGTTAGGCCGCGTGTTGATCCCAACATCGTTATTCATGGGCCTCATGACAGTTGGTGCGACACTCGTGACCTGGCCGCAACTGCTACTTCCTCTTCCCCTGGCGTATCAGCGTGATCCTCATGCCGATCGCGGTCGCGATTCTTGCGTGCAAGCTCACGCAGTACATCAGCGAACGCCTCGCCTCGCTCGCGATCCTGCTCACGCTCGCGTGTGTTGTTGCGGGTGTCGTGTTTCCGCTGCGTGGCATCGGCTACAACATGCTCGCCGCCGAACACGCCACCTACTCCGCCATTCGCGCCCAACGACAGCCCAACGATGTCTATCTCATTCCGGC
This sequence comes from Ottelia alismoides, assembly GCA_037367405.1. NCBI lineage: Eukaryota > Viridiplantae > Streptophyta > Magnoliopsida > Alismatales > Hydrocharitaceae > Ottelia > Ottelia alismoides. The sequence continues at coordinate 25,503 of JAZKJV010002188.1, read as the reverse complement.
GAGCTTGCCGAAACTCGCGTCCGGACCGCGTGGCGTCTTCAGCACCACGTTCACGCCGCCGCCACGACCGCAACCAGGCTCAACGCTCATTCCAGTCGATTTGCAGCGATTTCGCTTGATGGCGGAAGCGGTGATCTTCATCGACTTCAAACCGTGCCGTATCGCGCCGATGAAGTCCTCGAATGGTATCGCCGCGTGCAGTTGGTGGATGGGTGGTACAAAACCAAATCGTGGGACGATGCGATTCTCGACACGATCGAGGCCGAGGGCATCACGCACATCGTTAAACCCCACGCCCAACCGCTCGATAGTCCGCGCCTGACCCTGCAATTTCACGACGAACACTATCGCGTTTATCGCATCAACCGGAAAGTCGCACCATGAAGATTGGTTTGTTCGGCGGCACATTCGATCCGATTCACCTCGGCCATCTGGTCCTCGCCGAGCGAGTGCGCGACGAGGCGGAACTCGATGAAGTGTGGTTTCTCGTCAGCTACAAACCGCCACACAAACCTGGCGTGGCGATCACGCGATTTGAGCAGCGTTGCGAGATGGTCGGCCTCGCGATCACGGGTCAGCCCGCGTTCCGCGTCGAGACGATCGAAAAGGAACTGCCACCACCGAGCTATACCGCAAACACACTCGCGGGAGTTGCACACACGCTTCCCACAACACTCGTTTCACCTCATTCTCGGCGCGGATTCGCTCGTCGATTTGCCGACGTGGTATCAGCCAGCACGCGTGTTGGAGCTAGCCGAGATTTTGGTCGTGGGTCGGCCGAATAGTCCGGAATTGTCAGCGGAAAACCATGCAAGAAATGGTCGCGAAGATTCCGCAAACCACGCCTGCACGAGTCCGTAGTGTGGCGTGTCCGTTGATCGAACTCGCGAGCCGCGACCTTCGCGAACGCGTCGCGAGCGGTCGATCGATTCGCTATCTCGTGCCACGCGCGATCGAGGAATACATCCGCGAACGAAAGCTGTATCGCACGGCAGCGAGTGCGTGAACCGTGCAACGGACCCTTACTCCGCGACGCGGCGGTTCGGCGGCGAACGATAATCGAGCGGCGGTTGTTGGTCTTTGTCCATGAGCGGTTGATACGCTTTCCCTGCGAGTTTCCGCTGCAACTCGGCTTTCGCCTCCGCTCGCACGCTCGGCATCGTGAACAAATCGAAACTCGTCGCGGCTAGAGTCTTTGCGGCCAACATCATCCCCTTCTCGGCAATCGTTGTCTTCCCACACGCGACCGCCTGCCACGAATGTCCTGGCGTCCCTGGCACCCAACACGCGGTCGAAAAACCACTGACTGGAACCACCCACGACACATCGCCCACATCCGTCGACCCCATACCGGTCTTGCCGCTCGTGTTCGTGACTTCGCCGATCGATTCAATCGCGGGCAAATCCGGCCCGCAGGTTTCACGGAGCCGAATCGCGAATTTCGTCTCGTCCGCGTCGTATTTCAGGTCGTTGAGTTGTTCGAGGTTCGTCTTCGTGATGCGGGCGAGTGTGTCGTTCGGCAGAATCTCCATCGTTCCGCCGAGGGGGACGACTTCGAGCCGCGTCTCGGTCGCGAGCGCGCCGCCCTGGGCGCACTTCAATAATCGTGGATACAGCGTGCGAACCGTGTCGGCTTTCGGATGCCGGACATAGAAGAAGCCTTCGGTGAATTCCGGCACCACGTTCGCCGCCCCTCCGCCGGAGGTGATCGTGTGGTGCAACCGAGTACCGTCCGGCGTGTGTTCGCGTAACAATTCGACGCCGTGAATGGTAAGTAGCAAGCCGTCGAGGGCGGATCGGCCTTTTTCTGGCGAACCAGCCGCGTGCGCAGGTTTGCCGTGGAACCGAAACTTGACTGCGATACGCGCGAGACACGATGGATCGCCCGCCGCATTACGGCTACCTGGGTGCCAGTGTAAAACGGCGTCGCAATCCTTGAACAACCCTGCCCGCACCATGAACGCCTTCGCGGCGCCCCCTTCCTCGGCTGGGCAGCCGTAGAAGCGAACCGTGCCCTTCAGCGTGCCTGCTTTGATCTGCTCTGCCACCGCCTTCGCCGCGACTGCGGACGCCACGCCGAACAGATGGTGCCCACACGCATGGCCGTAGCCGTTACCTACTGTGCGTGGTTGACGAAACGGTACGGGGTCTTGCGAGAGTTCCGGCAGGGCGTCGTATTCGCCGAGAATGCCAATGACTGGTGAACCGCTGCCGTAGCTCGCCGTGAACGCCGTCGGAATCTTTGCGACACCGCGTTCGACCGTGAAGCCGTTGGCGGCGAGATAATCGGCGAGGAGTTTGGCGGATTGTGTTTCCTGATACCCTGGCTCCGCCCAGCCCCAGATTTGCTGCGCCATCGTCCACGCAGTCGATTGTTGTTGCGTGACCGCCGCAACCACTTGCTCTTTCTGCGCGCCCGCCGTCGGCGCGAGTGCGAGACTGATAACGAGTCCGAGGATCAGCGGAACGATTCGTGACATGGTAACTCCGAAACACCGATCGGGCATGGGTGGAGTTACCGTAACGACAATTGCGAAGAATGCGAGAGGCGATCAGCGGTTCGCTGGGGCGAACCACTCTGCAGACAATCGCAGCGAACCGCCGAGTTGCGAGGTCAGGTACCGTGTCACGATCTTGCCTTGCACGCCTGCTTCGCTCAGACACGCTACGGCGCCCGCCACTGTTCCTGCAGCGCTCGCGACGGTCGGTACGTCGTCAACAATCACTTCCGGTTTCGTCCGCAGTTTGATTCCTGGTCCAGCGCCAGTCAACCCACCTGGACGACTCACCGTGAGCGCGTTCACGGCATCCGCCGGAATACCCACGCCCGCGTTCGTCGGCACGAATTGAGAAAAGACGAATCGCCCCTCGGTCGTGCCGGTCGGCGTTACGCTGATTCGCGGTTGCAACTCGACCGTACGCCGTGCGGTCCTCGTGAGAACGTCCAGCGCCGTCCGGCCATCGACACGCAGAAAATACCGCCCATCGGCCGGAAGCACAACCTGCAGTGTCTGCTCATACACACTGGCATTGAGTGTTCGTTGAATGAGCACGGGCGCATCGGTCGAGCGCGCGACTTCGACCAGATCATCGCTCGCGGTTTTTTGGCCGGTCGGATCGATCTGTCGCAACAATCGCAGTACGAACGGCAAATACGCGGCGGAGGAAGTCTCGGTTTCCGATGCACGCGGCTCACGCCATTGCATCGTGATGCGAAACGATTGCGTTTGTTTGAGCGTCGAGGTCTTCGTGCCCGTCGGTGAAACAAAATCGAGGCCGTTGAGTTCACGAGACCAGGCCTGAGCCGGAATGGGTGTGTCGTTTGTCACGAATTCGATCACGTCGTTATGGTCCGCATCGACATAGCTTCCGGCCCACACGCTGCCGATCGAACTACTCCCCATTTGCACCCAGGTCGGTAACGCGACTGGTGTTCGCGATCGCGTGCGAACGAGGGTCTTGGCGGCAGTTGCGTTATCAAGCAGTTGACTGAGTTCGCTCAGGCCGTCGTGGGCGTAGCCGTCTTCCCACACGAGTGTATTGACGACAACATCCCGCTCCCTTCAACGCCACTAGTTGCGATCGCAGTTTCAAGAGGCGATCGGATTTCGCTTTGAATGCCGTTTCGGCCGCCTGCAATTGCTGAATTGCGGCTTGGGCCGCTTTGCGGCGGTTCGCGGGCTTGACCTCGTCGCTCAAATCGTTGAACGCTTGGCGATACTCTTCTTGCACTTTGACTCGACGCACAGTTAATACGTCGTTTTCGGCGAGCAATTCGTCGCCACGAGTCTGTAACGCCGCCGACGCAGTTGCATCGCCGAGAATCGCGCGGCCGACCGTTAAGAGTTGGTGTGCGGCCGAGGGATCGACACGGACAAGTTGGATTGTCGCCGCCGGAGCCGCCATCGCCACCGCGGCAACGGCTTGTGTGCCCGTCGTCGCTTTCGTTGCCGGAGCAGGTAGAATGTCCGCCGAGACTTCGCTCGTGAGGTCGATGAGGGAACTCGTGTACTTTGCTGGTGTGCCTGCGTAGTCCGAGGCGATCACTACGACTCGCCGGCCCGTACCGCGATAGCCCATAGCGTGCAACGCACCAATGTTACTCTTCGCGATGGCCGTGGGTGTTGCAATCGCTTCGATATTCGCTTCCAGTTCAACGGCCGTACGTGGCGTGCGAATCGCGACAATTTCGGGCAAGGTGAGGATCGCATCGAGGTCTTTCGGCGCCGACAAACGCAGCGTCACGAAGTGACCGATCACTCCCTCGACACCCGCATTTGGGACATAAATTTGCAGCCAATCACGGAGTTTGCGACCGTAGTCGACGATCGGCTTCGCGACGACGAGTTCGACGCGGCACGGTTTACCAATGTTCGCCGGATCGCTGAGGAACACACGCATGTCGGCGGTGAACTTTGGAGATACGGGCATCTGCGGTGCGGGTTGGACCGGCGCGACGACCGGCCCGAAATCGACATCCGGCAACAGTTCGATCGCTCGCAAGGGCAGGATGTCGCGGAACGGCAGATTGAGTAAATCGCGTGGAATATCCGTGAAAAACCAGCCGCTCGGCTGATCACGGAGATCGCGCAGAAGATTCGTCACGCGGCCGGCAGGGATCGATCCGCGTGCGATCGAGAAGCGGCGATGATCGTAACCAACCATCTCGACAAAACCCAGTCGCCGCAACGCCGCGATGGTTTGGTCGTGAAAGAGTTGTTGCTGCTCCGGTTGAAGACCGGACGACAACGTCAGGCGAACTTGAATCGGCTTCAGCGGATCATCGCCGAGTTCGCGGTCGGTCGGGCGCAGCAAGATCGTGCGAATTGCGGCGAGGCTCAGGAGTTTATCCACCGCATTCGAGGGGATCGTTCCACTGAGCCGTTCCGCGTTTGGATCGAATTGATCAAGGTCAGCGTCTTCGCGTGGGTCTTCGACGAAACCCGCGGCGGAGAGCGATTGCCTCAATGCGCGATACTCTTTCACCCGTGCGTCGCGATCACTCGCGATTTTGTACCGTAAGTCGATGTGATACGTTACTGGTTTCGGTGGGTACGCGACTTGCGCAATTGCAACCGTGGGAAACGATGCGACGAACGTAACAATTGCGGTGGTTATGAGGTGTCGCATAGGTGCCTCGTCAATGAAGCGGAACCGCATCGTTGCGGAGATCCGAGTACAGGGTCCGTACTTAATATGACCGCGCCGCCGCAGTCGCCGAACCCCACTTGATCGATCTGAGACGAGAATTGTCACGGCCTTCGCGCAATCTCCGCGTCTCACGAATTGCAACGAGATCGCGGAGGAAAACGATTGGTGAAAATGCGCCTATCGTGCCGTATTACCAGCCGAGTTTCTCGCGCAGCGTATCCAGTCCGCCGACGAGCGCAGCGTCGGACGTGGGAAACTTCGCATCGCCGTCGAGCCGCTTGCCGTTGACGGTTTGCGTGATCGCGCAGCCGAACTGACCACCGTTCGGGCGCACGTCGAGTCGATACTGCGGTTTGCCGTCGAGCATGACGAACACGATTCCGCGGTTAATACCTGGCTTGAGTTCGCCGCCACGCTTTGTCAGCCATTCCGGCACACTCGGCAATGCCATCGATGATCCTCACGAGTTAGGGGTGTGCTGAAACACTACTACCGAGCGGCCGATAAGCAAGCATGTCGGGTAACACCAAGAATGCAAAGCATCTGAGGTGGGTGGCGGAACTGTGTTCCATCTCGTTCGCCTTTCGACAGCAACAGGCTCGGTGTGTCCTCCTCAGTTCATCCCCTCGATCGCCCTCTCGCTGGGCATACTTCGCTGGGCATTTTTGTCAGGTCGATCGCCACTCCAAAAATGGAACAGGGCAAGGAGCACGTGTGCGACGTAACTCCTTGCCCTGTTTGCTGTGCGGAAGAGAGGACTTGAACCTCCACGCCCTTGCGGGCGCCAGAACCTGAATCTGGTGCGTCTGCCAGTTCCGCCACTTCCGCAGTGGGCAGATAACATACTACTTCACTCGCGCCAGTCAAGTTTCTCACACGCGAGTCGATCGAGTATGTCGTCTTACTGGCGGACCATCGGTCCGAGTTGGTTGCGGCGGAAGGCTTGATTCAACCCTGGGTCGATCACGCACTCGTAATCTTGGACCTGCGCTACAACACCACCATCGCTGTCGACGAAATCGATGTCTGCTCGCGCGAATGAGCCATTGTCACGCGTGATGCGAATCACCACCTTCGTCGGTCCGGCTGGGAACGCACGACGATACTGACGATACCGCCCCAAGAAACACGGCAACGAGCCTGCGCCATGCTGGGCGAAACTCCAGAGAATCATCATCTGGAAACTCGCGTCCAACACCAGCGGATCGGCCACCCACGCGCCGCGGAGCGGATGGGAGAACCATTCGTGCGGCGGCGGCGATGGGTACGCAGTTCCGACAAATCCCACGTCAGACAAGCCCGCGATCGTTTCAATCGCGTGCATCTCGGCACCGTGAAACAAGAAGTACCGATAGACGTCCGCAATGGGGTGCGGATACGGTTCGATGTCCGGCAAACGCTCCGGCGTCGGCGATTTTGGTAACGATGACGTCAGAATCACTTCGGCACGGGAATGCACAACATCGCGTCCATCACGGCGCTTACCACGCACTTCCACAGGAATGTGGAAATTCGCTTCGTTCTTGGTTGGTCGGCCAGTCATGAGCCGAAGCGTATTCGACGCGTTTTCTTCCACCATCACGCCGTGCGTGATCCGTAAATCGTTGAAGCCGTGGAACACCAATCCTGGGTTGCCGTGGAGTGCCGCATGAGCGAGCCATTCCATATGAATCGCCATCGGCAAGACGGCACGGCCATCGAGTACGTGCGAACGCAAGACCGGATGAGTATTCACGTCGACCGTGCGCTCGAACGCGAGTGTGAGTTCTTGTGGTTGCGGTGGGCCGGTCATCGGCGGCGCTGGTGTCGCGACTATCCCTGGGCGAATGCTTGAGCCGAGGCTCGGCGTGGTCATCGGCGAAAGTGGTCGTGGCTTCGGCCCCAACGCGATCACTTCGACCGCACGCACGGTCGCCGCCAGTTCGCGGACGGTGAAGATGCCCCCTTCACCGAGCGGAATCAGGCCCACGCCTTCCGATTCGAACAGTTTCCGGAGGGCGACCGTGACCATGCCGCCGTCCCACGGTCCCCAATTAATCGAAACCACACGCGTGTTCGGTCGCTTGCGGGCTTCGACTTGAGCGACCTTGTTCAACACCTCGTTCGCGGTTGCGTATGCGAGTTGACCGATCCGGCCCTGCCGAGCGGTGATGCTGCTAAACATCACGATTGCTTTGAGTTCTTCGGTGCTCGTCAAGTCCAGCAAGTGGCGGATTCCATCCACTTTCGTCGAATAGACGTAATCGAACTGTTCAGGCGTGAGTTGCTCAATACGTCGATCGGCCAGCACGCCGGCCCCATGCACGATACCCGCGATCGGACCGTATTTCACCTTCACTTGGTGTAGCAAATCCGCGACCGCTCGGCCGATCGAGGCGTTCACGGCGAAGTAGATAGCCTTACCGCCCGCCGCCTCGCAGCGAGCGATGGTCGAGCGAATTTCACGCTGCGCCAAGATGCGGTTGTACTGATCCGCGACAGTCTTCGGAGTGGCCTGCGCTCCGAGTTGTTCGACGATCGCACGTTTGATCGCCGATTCATCGTTCAAGCCGTTTAAGTAGGCCGGTTCCGGTCCGGTGGGGACTGGCGTGCGACCGGTCAGGATCAGGGTACACCGATAGGCTTCCGCGAGCGCGACCGAGACCTCCGCCGTCACCCCACGCGCGCCGCCCGTGACGATGACAACATCGTTCGCGACGAACATCGGCGACCCAGTTTGCGACCGTCGCGAGGCCCGAGCGATTTCGAGCCGACAGCGATGCGTCGAGCTAATCCCCACCTCGATCGGTCCGGCGGCGAGAATCTCTTCGACGATCGCGCCCGGACCAGCTTGCGAATCGGCGAACGTCGGCTGAATGTCGATGGCCTTGGCCGCCAGTTCTGGCCACTCCCAGCGCACAGTCTTGATAATGCCAGCAATTCCGCCAGGAACCGGATCCGTCGTCGGGTGGATGTTCGTAAGTCCGAACGTCCCATCGAGTCGCGTGATCGACGCGATGACAGCGGCGGCCGGCGGTCGGACCGTGTTCCGCAAGCGTGGGCCAGCCAATTGCACCCATTGCATTGCGAGGCGGTTTACGGCGAGCGTTGGGGGAGTTTTCTGCGGAGGGAGCAGAATCAGACCTGCGAGTGTATTCCCTGACCGCGGCGCGCTGAGGTTCGACCAACCGTACAAGTGAGTTTGATAGCCGAGATCGCTGAATTGCTTTTTCAGCGAGTGCGCGAGCGGCTCATCCTCGCCGATCAACCAAATTTCGCCGCCCTCGGGCAGTGCGACTGGCGAGCGGCCAAGCGTATCCAGATCGACAACTTGCAAGATGCTGCGTTCGATCACTTCGGCTGGTCCGCCAGTCCGCGGACCGTCGGTTCCACGTCCATTTGTCGAAATCGAGACTGGCACCATTGCCGCGGAATCGGTAATTGAGTCCATTCCTGGGCGAACCGATTTGAAGGGTTCCGTCAGCGTGGATACGGCCTGCTCTGAGGGCGGCATCACCAGATCGCTGACACTCAATGTGCCCGCTTTTGTTACCAAGTCCGTCGCCTTCGGATTCAAGGTCGACAACGGCTCGCGCACCGCGGGCGCTTCAATCGGCACCCTGGAGGTGCTTGTCGGCACGAAATCGACGGGTCGAGGCTTCAAGATTGTTGGCGAGGGCTGAGGCGACGACGCACCTGTCGGCCCCTCGGTGCCCTTTCCGCTATCCTGCAACAGCGTGACAACGTCGCGGAGGGTGTGTAACTGGCCGAGTTGTTCCGGTTTGACCGCAGCGCTGCCAGGGAGTTTCTCTTGCAACGCCGAGAGAATTTCCACTCGCTTGATCGAATCGATCCCCAAATCGCCGTCCAACGTCATATCCAACGACAGCATTTCCGTCGGATAACCGGTCTTCTCCGACACGACTTTCAACAGCGTATCGGCAACGTCAAACTTCGGCGCGCGTGGGGGGAGCGTAGGGAACTGCGTTTCGAGCGGAATGCCGACCGGAACATCGACTTCGTACTTAGCTTGTGGTTCGATGGGGGCCAGCAGCTTCGTTTTCGACGCCTCGAATCGCATCGTCGGAATAATCGATTCGTGAGTTGTGCCGGTCAACAATGTCACAACGTCGCGGAGGGTGTGTAACTGGCCGAGTTGTTCCGGCTTGACCGCAGCGCTGCCAGGGAGTTTCTCTTGCAACGCCGAGAGAATTTCCACTCGCTTGATCGAATCGATCCCCAAATCGCCGTCCAACGTCATATCCAACGACAGCATTTCCGTCGGATAACCGGTCTTCTCCGACACGACTCCGAGAAGTGTCGTCGCAAGGGAACTTTTTCCAGTGGGGAGCGGTTGTGGCGTTAGAGTCGGTGCAGCCGGAACGTGATGGATACCATTTCGCTCCTTCGTCGGAGGCGGTGCAATCGTCGGTACAGGTAGCGGCGTTGCGGCGATAGTCGGCACACTTGCTGGCGGCACACTTGCTGGCGGCACACTTGCTGGCGGCACACTTGCTGGCGGCGGCGTGTGGGCGATCGCTGGTGCTTGTGGCGGAGTGGGTGTTGGCGGAAGTATCGGCGCCGGAACAGAGGCTGGAACAGGCGTTGGTTGAGGCGTCGGAACGGGCACGGGAACCATAGCGGCCGCTGGAGCAGGCGTTGCGGTACGCGGCAAGCTCGCGCCACCAACGAGGGCCGCGTGCTGTTGGGCGACGAGGGCCGCAAGTGTTTGCTGAGCCATCGCCTGGGATTCCAAGAACTGCTTGTGCAGGCGCGCCGTCTCTTCTTGCATCCGTTGCAGGGCCGCGAGCGTTTGTTGCGTCGTGGTCAGCACGGAGTTCAGGTGCGACGAGTCTCCAGGTGTCGTATTCATCGTGGGCGTGCCAGCATGCACGGTAGCAGGGTAAGGGGTCGAGCGCGCGGGCCGTTTTGGCCGCGGCTGCGTGTAGTTCGCACCATTCAGCGGTATCGTCAGTCCAGGCTTCGCGGTCGAAAGTTTCGGCCGATTCCGGCTCTGAAATTCCCAGGCCGTGAGGTTAACGGCATAACCATGAATCGCCACACGCGCCAGGAAATGTGCCAAGTCTAGCACACCCGAGCGTTTTCCGCCGGACCCATCCAACGCGAAACAATCAAATTCCGCCTGAACCGAAACTTCAGACCGTGTTTGTTCGAGAATCTGACTGGCCAACTTCGATAACACGGTCCCCAGGACCGACCTCGGCGAAGGTGCGAACACCAAGCCGAGCCATTGTCTGGATTTGCGCGACAAAATCGACTACTTTCGCGAGTTGTTCGCCTAACAAGTTCCGCGTCGCGGTCGCGTCGGCAGGGTATTCGTTGCCCGTGGTGTTCGCCAGAACTGTGAATTTTCCGGCTGGGAACGGAATCGCGTTCAGGGCTTCGCGGAACGGCTTCGCGGCGTCGGCGACGAGCGGACTGTGAAACGCCGCGGCGACGGGCAGACGTGCGGATCGCAACTTCTTCGCCGACAAGACCGGAATGATCGCCTCGATATCGGCCGTCGAGCCAGATAAGACCGTTTGCTTGGGCGAGTTACGGTTCGCAATCACAACACGTGATGATTGCTCATCCAAGTAAGGCTCAATCTCGTGAGCTGGTGCAAAGACCGCAACCATTGCCCCAGCGTCGCCAGCTCGCTGTTGGGCCATGAGTTGTCCACGCAATTGCGCGAGTTGTGCGAGTTCGGTTGGGGTGAGTCGGCCGGCGGCAGTCAAGGCGGTCAATTCGCCGAAACTATGACCCGCGAAGGCGTCCGCCGTGAGGTTGAATCGCTCGTGCAGGACACGCCAGGCACCAAAACTCACAGCGCCGATCGCGGGCTGGGCCACATCGGTCGAACGGAGGGCCGCATCCTGTTTTTCCGACGCGCCCGGCGTGAAGGAGGTTGGTGGGTAAATGCGATCGCTGATCCGCCCACTGGAGGGGTCGTAGGCCAGTCGCGCACGATTCGCAGCATCGAGCGTATCGAGTAGTTCTGGAAACAAGCACGACAACTCACGCAGCATCCCCACCGTTTGGGAACCCTGACCTGGGAAGAGTATGCCCAGTTTGCCAGGTACCGAACCGCGCCCGTAGTATGCTCCTTCGGCGGTCGACCACCATTCCGAGAGGGTGTTTGCGTCCAGTTCGCGTTTTGCCGATTCGACGAGTTTCGCGAGGTCCGTTTGGTCACGATGCGCCACCAGAATCAAGCGGCACGCAGCAGAATTACGGAAACTCGTCCGCGACTCGGCGGCGGCGATCGCGAAGGCGGTCCACACGGTCGGCACGCGGTCGAGCGACGCGAGGATGTCTGGACGTGTTTCGCCGCAGATCGCATAGAGTTCTACGCGACCATCCCAATCGACGGCGGTTTTCGTGGGGGTGTGTTCTTCGAGGACGGCGTGAAAGTTTGAGCCGCCGAAACCGAACGCGGACACCGCGGCGCGGCGTGGGTGCTCGGCCCGTGCGAGCCACGGCCGCATCTTCGTGTTCACGTAGAACGGCGAGTTCGCCGCCGCAAGCGGATCGACTGGATGCGACACTTTCAACGTCGGCGGAAGCACCTTGAAATGCAATGCCAGCGCCGCCTTAATGAGCGACGCCGCACCTGCGGCGGCTTTCGTGTGTCCGATTTGCGACTTCACCGAGCCGATGGCGCACCACGGCCGCTCACGCTGCGCTTGACCGTACACTTCCGTGAGCGCCGAGGCTTCCGTCGCATCGCCAACCTTCGTTCCGGTTCCGTGTGCTTCGACGAGTTCGATCGTATCTGGTGTCACGCCGGCGGTACGATACGCATCGTTGAGACAGCGTTTTTGCCCTTCGGCGGAGGGGGCGTAAATCGCATTCCCTTTGCCGTCGCTGCTGGTGCCGAGGCCGCGAATCACCGCGTAAATCGTGTCGCCATCGCGTTCGGCGTCGGCGAGTCGCTTCAGCACGACCATGCCAAGACCTTCGCCGAGAATCGTACCGTCGCCGTTCGCGTCGAACGGCTTCGAGTCGCCAGACTTGGAGAGTGCGGGCGTTTTGCTGAAGCACATGAACATGAAAATGTCGTTGAACGTGTCCGCACCGCCAGTCACGACGGCATCGCTTTTCCGCTCGCGAGTTCCATCGCGGCCATGTGGACCGCCGACAACGACGAAGCGCACGCGGCGTCGACGACGCAGTTCGTGCCGTGCAAATCGAGCTTGTTCGCGATCCGGCCGGCGACGACGTTGCCGAGCAACCCAGGGAAACTATTTTCCTGCCACGGTACATAGCTTTCGCTGATACGGTCGACGACGTCTTGAGCCACATCGTCCGGAACGCCGGCATCCTTGAGCGCGCGGCGCCAGTGCGGATGACCGAGGCGCGCGCCGAGCGGAATCACGAGTTCGAGCGTGCCGGTCACGCCGAGGATGATCGACACTTTGTCACGCGTAATCCGAGACTTCGTAGCATCGAAGGTGATACCCGCATCCGAGAGCGCTTGCTTCGCCGCGACCAGGCCGAGGAGTTGCGTCGTATCGGTTGCTTCGATGTCTTTCGGCGGCAGGCCGAACTCGATAGGATTGAACTCGATGGTCGAGAGGAACCCGCCGCGTTGGGCGTAGGTCATATCCGGCGATTTCGGATCGGCGTCGAAGTAATCGCGAGGGTTCCAGTGCGTGGCCGGCACTTCGCCGATGCAATCGACGCCGTGTTTAATGTTGGCCCAGTACGCGCCGAGGCCATCGGCCTTCGGAAAGAGGCATCCAATGCCCACGATGGCCAGGTGAACCGGATTGTGATTCGCAGTCTGCATCAACACCAATCTCGTGAAAGATGATTCTCGTTAACCGTTTCAGGCCAACTGTTTCGATACAGCGCCGCGTCTCGGTCGTGCGCTTATCTCAAGCGTAGGTCCAGTTCCTGCGGCAGTATCGGTTCCAGCGGAAAGCAGGTGTGCGGTAAGTGAATGCCCTGCATCGCGAGCATCTGCTGCCGCTGCACCACGCAGGCGCCATAGAGCAAGTTTCGTGCGACCGTCACCACGTCGCGGTTCGCCGGCGACTCCAGGAAACTCCCCTTCACCCATTCGTTAAACGCACCCATCGACGGACCACACCACACCTGGTAATCCAGTTGGCGTGTCGGCTCGCCACTGTTTGCCCAGCGACTCGACAAGCCCAAATACCAGCGAAAGACCAGCGCCATCTTGTACTTCGGATCGCTCGCAGCTTTCGGCAACTGCGTCGGATCGCGGCGCGCGAAGAACTGCTCGGTCTCCGCCCACACCTCGTCGAACGTACGACGCAGAATGTTTTTCTCGATATTCGCCCGCTCGGCCGTCGGAACCGCATCCCACGACCCATACGCCCGATAGGTATCGTAGAGTTTCTGGCCGCGCATCGCGAACATTGTGCCGCGTTTCAGCACTTGGACCTTCACACCCATCTCGAACATGTCCGCCGCCGGCGCCATCGTCGTATCGGCTTGGGCCGCCTCGGCCAGCATCTTCCGCACCGTGCTCGACGAACCCGACTCGACGCACGCTTGGTTCACGCTGCCCGTGACGACGAACGCCGCCCCCATGCTAAACGCCGCCGCGATACTCGCGGGCGTCGAGATGCCGCCCGCTAAACCGACCCGCACTCGGGTCGGAAACTGATACTGATCCTGCAAGCGATTGCGTAATGCGATCATCGTAGGCAACATCGTGATTGCGGGTCGATTGTCCGTGTGTCCGCCACTGTCCGCTTCGGCAATCAGGTCGTCACACATCGGCAGCTTCGATGCCGCGTCAGCTTGATCAGCCGTGATGTCCCCCTTCGCAACCAGTTTCGCGCAAAATCCGTTCCGGCGGAGGCGAAAGGAATTTTGTCGCGACCTCGACACGCGAAACTTTCGCAATCACACGATGCACGACGAACGGTAACCCAGCCGACGCTCGCCGCATCCCACTCGCACGATACCGCACGATCGGCGCCGTGAGATCGAGGTACGCCGAGGCTTCGACGAGTTTCACGCCGCGTCGGATGTACAAATCGGCGATCGCGGCCTCGTGCGCCGGCTCGTTGGGGCTGTGAATGAGATTAAAGCAGTACGGCAAATCGCCAATCGAACCCTGTAATCGATCGATCGCCTGCGTCACGCGCTCGACAGAAAGCCCAGCAGCGCCGAAGCTGCCGACCATACCGTTGTGCCCCATCGCTTCGACAATCTCGGCCGAGCCGATGCCGTTGGCCATCGCGCCGGTCATATACGCATAACGCAAGCCATGTGTGGACATGAAGTTCGGATCGCCAAGCATATCCGGTGTCAGCGGCGGCAAGTTCGCGAGCAGTGGCAGGAATTCCGGCCCTGGGCTAGGTGTGCCGAGGCGGATTTCGCCCCCCACCGCCAAGCCGATGCCGCTTGGCGTGTTTACGACCGCGAGTGGCGCTTTGAGCGTGCCGATGAGCTTGCGAATTTCGCCCCAATCCGTCGTCGCCGCCGTGCGATCCGGTCGCCACCAGCCCAGACTCAGCCGGATAATTGAGCGCGATGTAATCGCAGGTAGTGGAAGACCAGACGAACTCACCATGTCGGAAGTATCGCGATTGGGATAGCCAGCAAATCAGTCCAGAGTAATGGTTTACGAGTGTTACCGAGTGCGGACAATTGCGAAACGAATTTGAGAGCAGAAACGAAGCACCAACGAACCGATACGAGTGGTGAATTCGGTCACGTTATCCAGTTGGGATCTCAGACGAACTCCAGCAGTCCGATGCCGAATTCCACAAGTCACGGCATCAGATGAAAAATGGTATGTCGTTTTGTCCGCGATGTCGACCCAGAGTCCGGAGGCCACGGGAATAGGGTACTCGCGCGGAATCAGCATTCGCACCAGGCGATTCATCAGAACAAATCAATGACGCCGCCGAACCGAGCCGTCAACGCGCGATGCCCATCCGACGTGATGTTTGTGAATCGGAGGTTGAGATACTCCAGCGGTGAATGGCGTGGCCAGCGATCCGCCAACTCAATCGCACCTTGATTGCCGATCGGATTCCCACCCAAAATGGCCCGACGAAGCGTGTGCGGCAAGGTGGTGTCCAAGAATGCCGCCACGCCAATGTCGGTGATTGCGTTCTGCGAGAGATCGAGGACTTCCAGTTGGGGCAGGCGCGGATAGAGGGCATTCAACGCCCCAATCAGCATGTCGGTAATTCCACATCCCTCGAGGTCCAATTCGCGGAGGCGAGCAGGATACACCACGTGATTGGCAAACACTCCGGAATCGCGGAACCCAAGCAGATCGCTTTCGACCATCTCCGCACCGTGTTCCAATCCAACGATGTGCGTGACGAGGCTCAGATGCGGATGGCAATAGAGCTGGCCCATGCGGCGCGCCGCGTGCGTCACACGGATATCCGGCAACGGTAACAGTTTCGCGATCTCGTCCGCGTGATCGAGAAACGTCTCGACCGTGAATTCGATTTCCGACACGAACCCACGATGAAAAATGATCCGCTCGCCAGCCGCGATGCTCGCGAGGGGGCCGTTCAATTCGAAGGCGTGTTGGTCGAGCAACTCCTGCTGGCGCTTCCACAAATGCACATACCCATTGCGGACCGGTTGCGACTCGTTCTCCAACGAGGCAATTTCAATCTGCAACCGAATGAATTCGGCCCGTCGAGGCTGGCCGTGTTCATCGAGCCAATCGGCATACACCAACCGTGGCGCATCGCTCGTCGGCGATTCGGCAAATCGTGCGCAGCAAACCCAGTTCGTCGTCACTCATGGATCACTCTGGTGCAAGGCGAGCGGTTCACGAAAAAGACTCGTTCGTCGCGAACGCGGTTCGATACGTTAACTGAACGATCTTCCAACGAGACGCCAAGAGCCGATGATTTCGCCCACTCCGTCAACTCGTCCGCGTGTGTTCGTGACCGATTTTGACGGCACGATTACTGGCAACGACTTCTATCAACTGTTTCTCGAACGCCATTATCCGCCGGACGGTCCGGACTATTGGAGCATGGTCCTCGCAGGGCAAATTTCGCACTTCGATTGTCTGAAACACTTCTACGGTACGGTTGCGCCAGGTGAAGCGGCGCTGCGGCAGATCGTGGCGGACCTGGAACCTCCGCACGAGTTCGCCGCACGAGTCACGGACTTGCGGGCGGCTGGCTGGGAGATCGTCGTCGCATCGGCCGGTTGTCGCTGGTACATCGACTTGCTCCTCGCACGTCACGGAGTCGAGTTGCCGTTGCACGCCAACAACGGCGGCATCGTCGACGGTCGACTCGTGATGGAACCGAATCCACAGTCCCCCTTCATGCATCCGACACTCGGCATCGACAAAGCGGCCGTGGTGCGATCGTTTCAAGTGCAAGGATATGAAGTGGCGTATGCGGGCGACGGCATGACGGACCTCGCCGCGGCGTTGTTGGTGGCGCCGGAAATGCGATTCGGCAAGCACGATCTGGCGAAAAAGCTCCGCGAACGGAACGAGCCGTTCCGCGAGTTCCACCGTTGGCACGAAATCGCGATCGAGTTGGCGAGGTATCATGCGAATTGTGAATGAGTACGCCGAGTAAACGGCTGGACGAACACCGCATCGTTCTGCTCGGAACGTGGGTTACAGGAACTCACACCACGAGCGGCGATTTGCGTGATTAGGGAGGTGTGATATGGCACGGTTCGCGATATTGGCGGTTGCGTTGCTGACCCTTGTTGGGGCAACAACCACCCGTGGAGAGGACTCCGACGAGGTCAAGAAGTTAAAGAGTCGCGTGGAGCTACTCGAGAAGCAGTTGAAGCTCTCGGAGAAGGAAAATGAACTCCTCAAACGTGAAGTCGAGCAACTGAAGGCCGGCCCATCGACCGCGAAGAAGGGAGACTCGACGAAGAAGTCGTCACTCTCTGAGCGGCTCACGGAAGGGACCACGGTCACGGGCACATACATGTACCCAAACTTTCCAGGCGAGGGTGGCACCTCCACCTTGACCATTACTCAACGTGACAAAAACACAGTCAAAGGGAAATACGGCGCGAAAAACCGGAAAACCGGCGAGGTGTATCCAGGCTTTGACTTTGAGGGTGAAATCGACGGAGTTCGGCTCATTGCGAAATCAACGGGTAATGCCAAAAAGCGGAGTATGACCTTAAGTCTCAAAGGTGACGAGCTCGAAGGGACTTTGGTATTGTTGGATACGAAGGGAACCGCAAAGCTCGCGTTTACGCTTGAGAAGTAATGGGGTTGGTGGATTACGAGTTTACGAGTCGCCCAGATATTGCGATTGACCGAATCCTCTCATCATTCTACACGCAAGTCTCGGCACCTCGTAACGCCGAAGCCGGACCCAGCCGACGCACACGGAAGTGCATGATGCTCGCCACGCGGCTGATACTCGTGTTTTTCACCGTGGCGATTCTGCACGGTTCGACGCTCGCACAGTCGGACCCGCTTCCCGAACGATTGCTTGAAGAACCTGCGGTGCTGTCGAACGAGGGTTGCTGACGGAAACGCCACAACTACGACCAAACGCCGCACGCGGAGTCGCTGGGGGGCCGAGTGGGCTGATGGGCGGCGGACCGCCAGGCTACGAGGTGACGTGGTACCCCTCGCGGCCGGTTCGCAATCAAGCGACCGATCTCGGCCTCGTGCGCCAATCGCTGGCGATTGGTGCACCCATCTGGCGCGACGGCGGCAGAATGCTGATGGCTCGCTTTAGCGTGCGACATTCGCTCGTCTCAACCGATGCGATTCTGCCGGAAACCGGGCGGCCGTTTTCCGGAACAACTCTGGAACGTGAATTTCGGTCTGAACTACATGCACCAGTTCGACAACGGCTGGAGTGGGATGTTAATAACTGGGCTGGGTTCACCGAGCGATAAGCCGTTTCACTCGATCCGCGAGGTCAATGCAACAGTCGGTGGAATTCTGCGCATTCCAGTTGTGAATGGCCGCGACAACTGGCAACTCGGCCTCATGTACATGTCTGGCGGTGCGGTCGATTTTCCGTTGCCGGTCGTCGCCTACGGTTGGAATCCGTCGGATCGGTTTCGGATGAATATCGGCTTGCCGTTCTCCGTCTTCTGGCAACCGACGGACGATCTGGATTTCACGCTCTCGTATGTGCCGTTGCTGACCATCTCGACGCGGATCAATTATCGACTGACTCCAGATGTCCGTCTTTACGGCGGCTACGAGTTCCTCAACGAATCGTATTTCCTCGCCGACCGACTCGAGCGCCGCGATCGGTTCTTCGATCTGGAACAGCGTCTGTTCACGGGTCTCCGTTGGCAGTTCTCGCCGAACGGATCGCTCGACGTGAGTGGAGGTTATGCGTTTGGTCGACGATTCGGCGAAGGCCGAAACCAGTGGGGGACGCTCCGTGACCGTGTTGATGTTCAATCCGGAGCGTATGCGAGTCTGCGAATTGGATTGCATTTCTAACCGCTGAGCACACTGTCCCTCTCGGCCAACAGAATGCCTCCGAAATCGATTTCCTTTCAGGGACCGGACCGTACGGTCTTACGGTTCGACCGTGACGGGCGGCGGTTTCGGCGCGTCGAGATCGCTTGTGTCCAGCCGTCCCTCCGCCAAGAGTTGCTGGAAGATCGCAACCGTTTCGCGGATGCCGTCATCGAGTTTCGTGCGTGGCATCGGCCCCAAATCCTTCTGTAACTCGGCGTCGTTCAAGTCATACGCGATCGCGATCTGCGTCGTGCCATACGTCACCAGTTTCTCCGCCGGCGGCAACACTCGCACGAGCGCCGCATAGAACTCGCTCATCGGCACGACCTGCCCACGCAAGTTGTAACTCTTCGCGCCGGAATAGGGCCGCTCCAGGCTGTGCAAAAATGTTTTCGCGACATCGTCGACATACTGAAAATCCGTCCATCCGCCGAAACTAATGTTGTACGGGCGCCCCAGAATTGCGGCTTTGATCGCCTTGGTCGGTTCGCTCGTCATACCAAGATCACGGCCGACGCCGTACACGGTCCACGGTCGCAACCCCACACTGCTGATGCCAGAGTCTTGGAAGTAAATCCGCGCGTTGCCTTCGTTACAACACTTGAATACGCCGTAGTGCGTGCTCGGCACCAGCAACACATCATCCGCGAGTGGGTACGCATACCCTGGTTTCGCCGCGGGCGAGATTCACCTGATTCGGATACTTGTCCGGCCCGCCGAACACCGCCGCCGAACTTGCGTACACCAACCGCTGGACTTGCCCCTTCGCCGCCTTGACCGCCTCGAACACCGCGAGCGTCCCCAACACGTTCACCTTTGCACCGAGCATCGGATCGGTTCGACACGTCGGCACCTGCAAGCCGGCGAGGTGAATAATGTGCGTGATACCGTGCTGCTGAATCGCTGCGATCAGAGCGTTCAGGTCCGTGACATCGCCTGGCACAAAGACGACTTTGCCGACTTCCTTCTCCGGCAGAATCAGCCGCAACCGTCGCGGATCTTCCTTCAGGTCGAACACCGCGACGAACGCGCCGCGATTCAGGAGATTGCGAATAATCCACGCGCCGATAAAGCCGTAACCACCCGTGATGAGGACACGCATAACGCTCGGTTTCCCACGTGATTTTTAGAGCGATAGAGAGAGTTTCGTGTATCGTGTTGTATGAAGTCGCCGTGAGCCGCGTTAACGAAACGCGCTCGGCGTCATCGCACGCTGAATCTGCTCGAACGGTTCGCAGCCGACCGACAACCGCACCAACCCTGGCGTGATTGTGAGTTTACGCTTCTCTTCCGCGAGGCGTAACGATGCGATGTGGTATCTGGGTGACTGCACGTGTTTCGTGGTGACCGAGCGATGGACAGAAGGGAATTCGTGGCGCCGCACGCATCCAGCGGTTGACCGCGTCACGGTTCGCCAACTCGAAACACAGCATATTTCCCACGCCGTCCGGAAGGATTCGCTTCGCGAGCGCAGTATCCGGGTGGTCCGCACGACCTGGATAAATCACTCGCAGCACCCCTGGTTGTTCCGCAAGCCATTCGGCGAGTTTCGCGGCGGTCGCGGTCGCGGCGCGCATCCGCAGTTCCAACGTCGCCGCCCCTCGCGCTGCTAGCCAACAATCTTGCGGACTCGGCGACATCCCAAACGTGCTGATCGCTGGGCCGATTTTCTCTTGCAACTTCGCCTCGCGAATCGCGACAAAGCCGAGGGTCAGGTCGCTGTGTCCGCCGATCATTTTCGTCAGCGATTCCATGACCAGATCCGCGCCGAGTTCGAGCGGACGGCACAGAATCGGCGTCGCGAACGTGTTATCGATGAACAGTAACACGCCAGACTCGCGACAGAGTTCCGCCAGTGCGGGCACATCTGCAACGCGACAGTGCGGATTCGAGATCGTCTCGGCAAACAGCACTTTCGCCTTCGATTCGCGGAGGTGCGTGCCCACGGCGTTGAGGTCGTTCGTGTCGACGAACGTCGTCGTTACGCCAAATCGAGCGAGGTCCGTATTCAGGAGTTTCGTGGTTTTGCCGTAGAGTCGATCACTCGCCAGCACACGATCGCCCGCAGACAGCAGCGCGAGCAGCGGACCCGCAATCGCCGACATGCCCGTACTCGTCACGATCCCCCACGTGCCGCGTTCGAGTCGCGTGAGTTCGTCGGCGAGAAGGGTTGAATTCGGTTGGCCATCGCGAGCGTAAATGTAGCCAGGATCGCCAGAGTAAATCGCGTCGACGGCGTCGAGATCAGGGATCTGATACACGGCACTGTGAAAGAGCGGCGAAACGAGCGGACGGCTGACGCCAAGATTCGGATTCATCCGCCCATTTTAGAACCGTCCGTGAAAAACGCCGAGGCGGACGATCGGAGTTCGCTCGCGACACACGGCGTTATTCGCCGAATTCTTCCAGAATCGCCTTCAATCTCGACAACGCCCGCACATACCGTTTACTCGCCGCCGCGGGTTGGATGTTCAGAACGGACGCCGTTTCCGTGTTCGATAACTCCTCGAAATGCCGCAACGCCAACACTTCGCGATCGAGCGGATCGAGTTCTTCGAGTGCTGCCTCAAGTTTTGCGAACCGCTCGTTGCGCTCCGCGACGCCGCTCGGCGACGTCAGGTTCCCCACCAACGCCGCCGCTAGACACATCGAAGATGCCGGCCCCATCGCTGCGTCGATCGCCTGCTCCGCTCGCGCGTCGCGTCGCTTCGCTTGGAGATGTTCACGGTGTACGTTCACCATGCGCTGCGATACGATTAATCGGAGCCAGCCGAAAAATGTTGGTCCGGCTTCTCAAAAAAGTGCCGATAGCGTTTCAGCGCATCGATGTACGCCTCCTGCAAAATATCCGACGGCGCGACGCGGCCGTTGAGACGATGATCCATGCGCACCTGCACCATGCGCCGGAGTTTCGCACGGTAACGATCGTAAAGTTCCGCTAACACCGTCTCATCGCCGAGCCGGAGTCGATCGAGCAAATCTGCTTCCGAAGTGTTGTCTGGCATGAAATGATTAAACACCACAGTGAAACCGATGACGAGAGCAGTTCAACTTGAGAATTTTTTCAAAGTTTGACATCCAAAATCGTGAGAGCCTCGTTAAACTCTGATGCATCGATCGATCCTCGCAAATCGATCGTCATAGGACTCGCAATCGCACGCTCTAGACCCCTTCACCAACGCGATTGCTGTCCGCACTTTTCACTCGGAGGCTCTCTGTGCGTTCTCCTCGGAAAAAAGTCGAACAATCCTTGCGTCACGCGTTCCGCGTTGAGCAACTCGAAGATCGGACAACCCCCTCCGCCGCGTTCGCGGACGATCGCATCCTCGTGACACTCGCCGATCCGTCGGCGACACTCAATTTGAATAGTACGACCGTCGATACCAGCGTAACTCCGCTCGGTTTCGGCAGCTATCTTGTGCAGCTCGACACGGGCGTGTCGGTCCAACAGGCGACGAGTATCTTGTCGAGCGTTCCAGGCGTTGCGTTCGTGGAACCGGACTACGTGATTGGCGCGAATCTCGCGCCGAACGATCCGGCTTACGCGAACGGCACGCTATGGGGGCTGAACAACACAGGCCAAAACAACGGTCGTGTCGACGCGGATATCGATGCTCCGGAAGCCTGGGACGTCGCCCGTGGAACCGGCAACACGATCGTGGCGGTAATCGACACGGGCGTCGACTACACGCACCCAGACCTCGCCGCGAACATGTGGCGAAACACGGGCGAAGTCGCAGGCGACGGAGTTGATAACGACCGCAACGGTTACGTGGACGATATTTTCGGCTACGATTTCGCGAACAACGACGCGAACCCGATGGATGACAACAACCACGGCACGCACGTCGCGGGCACGATTGGTGCCGTGGGCAACAACGGCGTTGGCCTCACGGGCGTGGCGTGGACGACACGAATCATGGCCGTCAAGTTCCTGGGCGCGAACGGCAGCGGCAGCTTGTCGGCGGCGGTCTCGGCGATCAATTATGCGGTGCAGAACGGCGCCCGCATTTTGAACAATAGTTGGGGCGGCGGCGGATCGACAACCACACTCCAGAACGCGATTCAACAGGCGAGCAATGCCGGACGCATCTTTGTCGCGGCGGCGGGCAATAACGGCGTGAACACGGACACGACGCCGAACTATCCCTCGAGCTACACCATTCCGAACGTGGTCTCGGTCGCGGCGGTCGATCGGAACGACAACCGCGCGTCGTTCTCGAACTACGGTGCGACGAGTGTTGATCTCGGCGCACCTGGCGTCAGCATTTACAGTACGGTTCGTAACGGCGGTTACTCGAGTTTCAACGGCACGAGCATGGCGACGCCGCACGTCGCGGGCGCGATGGCCGTGCTGTGGGATCGCAATCCGAACCTGACCGCACAAGAAGTGATTACCAAGACCCTGCAAAGCACGCGACCCGTCGCGGCCTTGAACGGCTTGACCGTAACAGGCGGCGTGCTGAATCTGCAAGCGATGCTCGATGGCGTCTCGCCACCTCCACCTCCTCCGCCTCCACCGCCGCCACCTCCACCGCCGCCACCCGCCGCCACCGCCACCGCCACCAAGTACGGTAACGTACACGACGAACACAACTGCGGCGATTCGCGATAATAGCACCACCACGGTAAATCTGAACGTGACAAATGGTGGTACGATCGCCGATGTCAACGCCTCAGTGCGACTCTCGCACACCTATGTCAGCGATTTGCGAATTGAACTCGTTTCGCCAACTGGCGTAATTCGACGACTGGTAGACCGTCGCGGCGGTGCGGGTGACAATTTCACGAACACGATCTTCGATGACGAAGCGGCTACGTCCATCGTGAGCGGTGCAGCACCGTTCACGGGCAGATTCCGACCAGAACAATCACTCTCGGTCTACGACGGTATCGCTTCGAACGGACAGTGGCAACTTCGCGTTACGGACTTGGCGCCGGCCGACGTGGGGACCATTTTCAGCGTGAGCCTGACGTTCCAGTTCAATGGCGGCGGTGCGAGCGTGACAACGTTTGCATTCGAAGATGCGGACGACGTTACGGTGATGTCCAGCAAGCCCAGCGTTGTCTCGCTGTTGGGCCTGATCGAGAAACGATGCACCGCAAGCCGATTCGGCGTTCACCACGATCTCGACTCGCGTCGATGACGCGGACGCGACATTTGAAGCCTTCACGGTCTCGAACGTCGACGAAGTGGGCGAAATGCCGGAGTTGCGATTGTTGTCGAGCGACAGCATTGAATTCAGCGACGCGGTCTGTGAACCCATCGTCGTGGGATAACGGCTGTTGGTGTGCGACGAGGTCCAGGTTCCACCTCCGCTCTCATGGGGGTGGAACCTGGAAGTGCGGGTCAGGTTCGGCGTGCGGCGACGAGACCCGCGAGGTATGTCACGACATCACCGCGTTCGCGCGCTTTCGTCGCGAGTTCCTGATACTCACCCACGTCGCGCGCCAAATCCCCCACGCTCGGACACGACAGGCCGCGATCATCGGACAAGTTCGCGAACGCGCGTCGCGCGGCCGCTAACGCCTCCGATTTCCGGCCCAGTTTCACGAGCAAATTCACATACACTTCGGCTGGGAACGTGTTCCCTTCTTCCAACTCGCGCGCGATTTTCGCCTCGAAATGCCGCAATCCGGCCTCCGTGTCGCGGTCGAGTAGCACATCAAGATAGATGCCGTAGTCCTTGTAATTCTCCTCGAACGGCGAATCGCCATGCCCCTGAAACTGCGGCGCCAATCGTTGCCCATACCAGCACAGTTCGCGTGCGAGACAGAGTGTCTCGCGTTCGCTGAGTGGAAGTTGCAAGGCCATCTGCACGACCGACGACAAGTGCGAAATATCGATGTGATATACGTCTTCACCAAACAATTCGTCACGTAGTTGCTCCGGCAACGTCGCGCCGTTCGGTAAGCCACGTGATTGTAAATCGTGTGTCAGGCGCTCGCGTAACTGCTCGTGCAAGTTGCGAACGAGTTGGCCGACGCAATAGTTACGCAGGTCAGCATCGTGACTCAAATCGGTACTACTCACCATCGTAATGGTGGAACAGATTCCTTGTCGGCTCAGGAGCCAGTCAAAACCCTTCTTCGGCAACACCTGCTGATGCCAGGCGATGTCGATGAGGGGGTAAATGTCCTCATCGTCGTTCGGCTGGTGTGACGCGAGGGCATCTTTCACAGGTTGCGCTTCGCCAATGAGCCGGAAATAGCCCCACGCACGCGGAATGTCACGGCTTGCGAGGTAGTGTTGACCGACATCGCGAGCGGCGTCGCGGATGGCGTTTTCGTAGGGTTCGTGGGTTTCTTTAGGCAATTCGCTCGATGGCCCCATCGGAAACGGCGACACGCCGAGTTCGATGCGTTTTCGCATGAGCATCGCGTAGAACAGGTTTTGGAAATCGCCCTCCGCCCGCAACCGTTCGCAGAGTAACTGGACCGCAGCGTGAGGACCGTCCGACTTCAGGGAATCGGCGAGCCGGTCAAAATCGTCGGATGTCATGAGTGGATTTCCGTGCAAAGTCGATGAACTCGGCGAAGAGCAGGCGGAATTGTTGTAGGTGGAGTGTAAGCGGAAACCATGTCCTGCCGATGAGTTGTGTGAGATTCACTCGCCGCGTGCACACACCTCTCGGCCGTGTGTGTGTCCGCTACGAATCGCGCATTATACTTCAACTACAGTCTTCTCCGTTCACCCAGAGCGACACGCATGGACGACTTGCTGGACGAATTGCACCACGAGTGCGGCATTGCGGCCCTCTACGACCTCGCGAACGGCGAATACTCCGAGGTCTGGTCCGGTTCGCCCAATAAAGTGGCCCGCCTGATGCCGCGGATGTTGCTCGACTTGCAGAATCGCGGCCAACTCGCCGCCGGCATGAGCGGTTACAATCCGGATCGCGACAAACTCATTGATACGTTCAAGCAACTCGGTCCAA
>JAZKJV010002187.1:0-39045 GCA_037367405.1 Ottelia alismoides | reverse complement strand
TATCAGGATTGGTAACGGTATGCGTCTAGGAGTTAATCCAGCGAAACAAAACCCCCAGCTAACTGATTACGGTAATCATCGCATTATCATTCCAGTTTACATTCCTCACTTTGAAGGTTATTTCGTCCAAGCTCTTGAAATTTTGCGCCTGTGCCTCGAGTCGGTTCGTCTAACCTCGGCAGGCAAAGCCGCCATTACTATCATTTCTAATGGCTGCGCACCAGAAGTAATAGAAGAGTTGCACCGCTTGTATGATGAAGGGTGGGTAGATCGACTGGTTCTGAACCAAAAAAATATTGGCAAAATTGATGCGCTAATGTCCATCGCACGCGGCTGTCATGAGCCATTGTTGACCTTCACAGATTGCGATGTGCTATTTCGCAGTGGCTGGCTTGAGGCGATCCACCAGTTATTCACAACCTTTCCAGAATGCGGCTTTGCCTCCCCTTCTCCCAACCCGGTAGTTGAAAGGCATTGCACGAGCGCAACCATTATCGGTGGATTGTTACGCCGCGAACTCGTTATCAAACGTCCACCTAATGAGCAAGACTTAAAAAGATTTGCTTTGAGCATAGGGCGTCCAGAGATGTATCAAACAAACCACAGACAACAACTCGCTGTGCAACGTAACGGTGTGACTGCCTATGTAGGAGGCGGCCACTTCGTGTGCACAATACGTCGCGAGGTACTGAGAGGGATGCCGATAAATCCCGCTTTGGAAAGCGTAGGGCGATCGGCAGAACTACTTTGGCTAGATAAACCACCAGATGCATTAGGGTTCTGGCGCCTAGCCACCCAACAAGTTTTCGCTCATCATATGGGCAACACAGTTGAAGAATGGATGCATGAGGAGCTAGCTGCACTAAAAGAAGCTCTGCCATCATCGGCTGCTGACAGTTTAGCAGTCAGCCCTGCGCGTGCTTCATGGCTGGGAACAATTCCGGTCGGCGTGCGCAACCGCATCACCAACTATATCAAGGGAAAGAGCATTAGTTTTTTACTCAAACTCACCCAATCTGAACACTTATAATTTGATCAAAGACAGGTGAAAAAATTAATATGCGTGGCCTCTTCACTGCTAAAAAACTGATTGGTAAGGCTATTGCCACAGTGGTTAATGCACGCGCTCAATTTGAAACGAAACAAGACGGGCGCGTGATCGTAGGACGCGAGGTAAATGGGCTAAAACATGTGCAGTTCGCCGGGAAAAATGTAGTCGGACAAGGCGCGACCTTTGCCAATGAAGTGATTGTCGGTTACGCCACAACCATTGGGGTAAATTGTTTTCTGAACGGGCCAATAACGTTGGGAAATTATTGTCAACTAGCGCCTCTCGTTGGAATGTACGGCAAGGATCACCCCATCAGCTACGTTACCAGCTACATCAATCAAAACCTCTTTGCGGGGCGCTTAAATGAACACTCTCAAGTTGGACGCATCGTGGTTGGTCATGATGTTTGGCTGGGACATGGAGCAGCGCTAGTTCGTGGTATTCACGTCGGTAATGGAGCTATCATTGGCGCAGGCTCTGTCGTAACTCGATCAGTCTCCCCCTATGCAATTGTAGCAGGAAATCCCGCACGAGTTTTACGCAAAAGATTTACTGATGAAGTGATTGAACTACTAGAAGAACTCGCGTGGTGGCGTTTAACGGCAGAAGAACTTGTGGCTTTCGAGCCCCTTTTCCATGTAGATTTCGCCCACGAATCTGAGCGCGGCATTGCGCTCTTGCATGACGCCATTGAGCAACTTAATTAACGCGAGCACTTAACCTCTTCTGAAGGTTGGCGTCCGGACTCACAACTTAGTGAATATATACATGAGCATAGTTGTATTACTGCCTGATGGTGTCGGCGTAAGGAATTTACTGCTAGGCTCATTCCTTCCGCTCCTGGCAAAAGAAAACCAGGTTTGTTTATTGCATATTATCCCTGAGCCGCAGCTACATCGTTACCATTCGCCAGCGAGTAGTAACACAAAATGGGAACCGCTTCTCAATTACTGTGAATCGCCGCTGGCGGCAACATTGCGTTACACGCTTAGTTACGCGCACATGTACTGGGGAGACACTCAAGCGATGCGATATAACTGCCAAGTCCCCATACGCGGTTCCTGGCGCACTAAGTTGATGCGTCGCACATCAAAAACTCTCGGTCAATTAGCCGCTGCGCCGCGCCGGATTCTTTGGCTTGACTGCTTGCACAATATGGTAGTCGGGCGCACATCACAGGTGGATTACTATAAAAATCTTTTTTCTCAGATAAAGCCTTCTATTATTTTCTGCTCGCACCAGCGACCGCTTGAGATTTTGCCGCCAATCTTAGCTGCGCGTGCGCTGAGAATTCCGACTGCGACATTTATATTTAGCTGGGATAATTTGACCAGCAAGGGGCGCATTGCCGCTCCCTTCGATCATTTTCTGGTCTGGAGCGAATTGATGCGCTCAGAGCTATTGCGATTTTATCCAGACGTCGAAGCTGACCGGACGCACATAGTCGGCACCCCGCAGTTTGACCCTTATGCCGACAGCCAACTAGTCTGGTCACGAGAAGAATTTTTCGCCCGTATTGGCGCTGATCCAATGCGTCCATTGATTTGTTATTCGGGCGGCGACACCGGCACTGCCCCTGAAGACCCGCAACATGTTCGCATCTTGTTGGAAGCCATCAGAGCCGGGCGCATCAACCAAAATCCTCAGGTTATTCTGCGCCCAGCGCCAGTGGACGAAGGCGCTAGATACGAAGCGGTGCGCCGCGATTATCCTGAGCTGATCTATCAACCGCCCGCATGGATTCACACGACGCCAGGCAACTGGTCACGAGTTATTCCGCTGATTGACGATATAGCATTTTTGGCGAATCTGACCCGCCACGCCGATATAAACGTCAATCTGGCTTCGACCATGACACTGGACTTCGCAATTCATGACCGCCCAATTGTCAACATCGCTTTCGATGTCGCCGACCCGCCACCGCATGGTAAGCCGCTCTGGGATTTCTTTTACCGCTTCGAGCATTACCAGCCAATTATACGTCTAGGAGCAGCTCGCTTTGCGCGGTCATCAGAAGACCTTGTCACACATATCAATGACTACCTTCAAAATCCGGCGCTTGACCGTGAAGCGCGACGCCAACTAGTAGATTTGCAAATCGGTGTGCCCATCGGTGAATCTGGACAAAATATCATCCAGACCCTCAAGCATCTTAGCCAAACAAATTGATGAATATCTGTTTTCTTTGTAACGAGTACCCACCTGAACGACACGGCGGCATAGGAAGTTTTACGCAAACATTGGCGCGAGCCTTGGTGGCACGCAGGCATAAAGTAACCGTTTTGGGAGTCTATCGTAATGCAAGCACCTCACTCGAAAATGATCTTGGTGTGCGCGTCTTGCGTTTGCCGCATTCCGCTATCCCCCGAACCGGCTTCATTATCAACGGGCATCGCATTCGTAATGCCCTAACACAATTACAACATGAAGCACCATTTGACGTTGTCGAAAGTCAGGAGAATGGCCTAGCGGTAATCGGTAAAACTTTTCCTGCTGCCAAGGTCATACGCATGAATGGAGGCCATCGTTTTTTTGCCCACACGCTGGGTTATGCTACATCATTTTGGCGAAGCTGGCTTGAAAAGAGATCTTTTGAGCATGCGGATTACCTATGTGCAGTTAGCCATTACGTTGCAGATAAAACTCGCGACTTACTGCCATTAGAGAATCGTCCAATTGAGATTATTCCTAATCCTGTTGACCTCAATCTTTTTTTACCGCGTAAGGATCAATCCATAGAAACTGGGTTGCTTATTTTTGTTGGCACTGTCTGCGAAAAGAAAGGCATTCGCCAGCTGGTGCAGGCTATGCCACAGATTATCGCAGCGGTGCCACATGCGACTTTATGGGTTGTTGGTCCCGACTCGAAGGACACACAGACTGGCCAATCATTTATTGATAAGGTTCGTCAATTCATTCCAGTTGATTTGACCAATCGAATCGCTTTTAAGGGTGCGGTGAATCACTCGGAGCTTCCTGCCCTTTTGGCACGAGCTGAGGTTTGCATTTTTCCATCACATATGGAGGCCTTGCCAGTGGCTTGGCTTGAAGGTCTAGCGATGGGCAAAGCTGTCGTTGCCAGCCAAACTGGCCCAGGGCCAGAGGTAATCCAACACGGTGTTTCAGGCCTTTTGTGCGACCCTTACGATCCGACCTCCATTGCGGAGCAAGTTATCAGCCTTCTGAAAAACGCAGATTTAAGGCACAGACTCGGTCAAGAGGCTCGCCAGCAAGTAGTAAACAATTTCTCGATTGATAAGCTGGTTAAACGGAACGAAGAGTTTTATCAAATTTGTGCTGAGAAATTTCGTAAGGTGCAATGAGAATGTCAGACTGAAGATAAAACGAACGACGATATATGGCAAACAAACCTAGGCGACCTTTCAGGCAATGAATCTCGGTATAACAACAGCTTGTTCCCACATTTACTATGACAATCAATGGTGGACCTATGAGCCGCTCGTGCTCGAATTAAATGTCTGGAATCAACTGTTCGACCAGTTAATTTTGGTAGCGCCGATTGATAATGGCCCACCGCCCGAATTTTGGGCCCCCTATCAAGACTCTACAACTATCAAGGTAATTCCCTACCGCAAAAATATGGGTCATGGCCTGACACAACCAAAGACCTCGGTAATAGATATCCCCAAAATGATCGTGGCTTTAATCAAAGCAGCCTTCCAGACAGATGCTTTTCACTTGCGCTCGCCTTGCAACATTTCATTAATAGCTTCTTTATTACTGCCAGTATTGCAACAAAAACTCTGCGCAAAATATGCAGGACAATGGGCTGAATATCCGGGCGAACCGATGAGTTATCGTTGGCAAAAGAGCATTCTCAAATCACGTTGGTGGGGCGGTCCTGTGACGGTTTATGGCGAGTGGCCTAACCAACCCGCACATATTATTCCATTTTTTACCTCTGTTCTAAATGAGCGCCAAGTATTGCGAGCCAAGCAAGCAGCAAGTGAAAAAATGATTAAGCCGCCAACTGATCATCCAGTGAAATTGCTCTATGTTGGTCGTCTCGTTTACGCCAAAAACGTTCATGTAATTATCTCTACATTGGCTCAACTCAAGGCCATGGGGCTAAATATATTGTGTGATATCGTAGGTGATGGTCCGGAGCGAGCGGCCTTAGTAAGGCAAGTAAACGAGCTTGCCTTAGATGATCATGTCAATTTTGCAGGCAGCATTGATTTCGAGCAGGTTCTGAGTTTCTACGAAAAGTGCGATATACTTGTACTTGCCTCAGAAAGTGAGGGTTGGCCAAAAGCAATTACCGAAGCAATGGCTTTTGGGCTGATTTGTATCGGGTCTGAGCGAGGCTTAATGCCTTGGATGCTCAAAGGGCGTGGCCTTGTTGTACCGCCCCACGACACCGAAGCACTGACCGAAAAGATCTGGCAAATTGCTCAAGCTCCTGATGAATATCTGGCTATGAGGCAACAAGCTGCGCGCTGGAGTCAGCATTACGTACTGGAAGGATTACATGAAGCCTTGCTCAAGCTACTGAGCAAGGAATGGCAGGTTCCACAAGATATGTTTAAGAAAAATGACAACTCTACAATCGCAGCAAAATGAATCGTCTGGGCATACTACAACTTGTTGACACCTTCGAAGCTGGTGGCTCAGAACGAGTTGCTATAAACTTTGCCAACTTATTGCCTCGCGAGCAATTTCGTAGTTATTTATGCGCATCCCGTCGTGAAGGCGCGCTGGTTGATTTGATTGCTCCAGATGTCGAGACAATCTGCCTTGTACGAAAACACGCTGTTGACCTGTCAGGATTGTTGCGACTAATTAAGTTTATTCGCTTGAATCAGATTGAACTCATACACGCTCACGGCACAGCCCTCTTCGTTGCGCTACAGGCTTCACTCTTTCCTCCTTACCCCAAAATTCTTTGGCATGATCATTTTGGTAAATACGCCACTCAGAAATCAGATGTTTGGCTTTACCGACTTGCGCTTAAGAGGGTAAGTGGGGTTATTCTTGTAAATCGACTTCTAACAGACTGGGCAAAAAATGTGCTGCGAGTGCCAAACAACCTACTTTGGTACATACCCAATTTTATTGTTGAACCTTTACCTTCCCAGCTACCTGCACATCCGGTTGAGTTGCCAGGCCAACGCGATAAACGTATCGTCTGCGTAGCGAATTTGCGTCCAGAAAAAGGTCATATCACGTTAATTCAAGCTATGGCGATTGTGGCTAAATTGGAGCCTGAAGTACATTTGATACTAGTCGGATCAATTAGTGATCAAATATATTTAGATAAAATACTATGTGAGATTAAAAGGCATGGACTATCCAAGCAAGTTACGATAATTGGATTCCAAAAAAACGTTCCCGAGATTTTACATCAATGTGAACTTGGAACACTCAGCTCATATACTGAAGCATTTCCATTGTCGCTCCTGGAATATGGCAAGGCTGGTTTGGCAACGGTTGTTACTGAGGTTGGTGAGTGTTCGGCGATTGTTGATTCAGGAAAAGCAGGCTTAGTTGTTCCCTCGAAGGACCCAGTTAAACTAGCAAAAGCTTTGCACTTTTTATTGAATAATCCCCAAGCAAGAAGAACTTTAGGTTCTGCCTTACAGCAACGTGTTCAGCAGATGTATCCCCCTGAACCCGCACTGACTCAACTTAGTCAAATTTACCATATGATTACTCTTGGTAAAAATTCAGCAAGATAAAATTGCTACCGACCCATATCAAAAATAAACAGTAGCCGAGAAGGTGTTTTTCAGGATTTAGATTTCAACGCAGTCTGCTTGTGCTATTTTTCCAGTCCTTTATCTTGACTTTCTTTTGCTTGAATGCATAGTCAAAAATCATGCATCATTGCTGATAAATCACAACTATCGTTTCACAGTATTTATAGCTCCGCCACACAAGAGGCTTCTATCAAATGCAGACTGTAAACGTTTCGATTTCATCCACATTGTTAACTGTGCTTTTTATGGCTTTGCCTGTAGTGGCGAGCCCCCTGCACACCATCATCATTCACAAATTACAGTGGCAAAGATTTTCGCAAAACAGCACTTTTGTAATTTCTGCTTGGTTACTATTGCACGCATTATTAGGAATTGCATGCGCTAACTCACCTGTTGTTGCTCAGATCCATGCATCGCTCGTGTTGCTAGTCGGTTTGTGGTTTGCCGCTGTTAGCAAGAATCTGGGGCGTGTGGTTTATATCGGGGCATACCTGATAGGGGCTGAAGTTATATGGCGCATGACAAAATCAGCTTTTTTTTACGAGTTTGGAAAGTATGCACTGTCTTTGATTTTTCTCGTAGCCGTTCTGCGTAACAGACTTTTTCGCGGTACGCCCCTCGCGTTGCTTTATTTTTTTCTATTGTTGCCTTCGGCGGTATTATCAACAGCGTACGCTAGCAATGCCCAATTGCGGGGCATGCTAAGTTTCAACCTATCAGGACCGCTCGCGCTCACAATCAGTGTTTGGCTCTTGTCGCAAATATACCTAAAAAAAAGCCAGTTAACCTTCTTACTACTGGCATTGCTTGCACCAACGATAAGCGTTGCCTGTATGGCCGCTTATCGCCTCGCCACAGCTAGTAATATTTTTTTCGGGAAATCTTCGAACATGCTGGCCAGCGGCGGTTTCGGACCAAATCAAGTTTCCTCTGTATTGGGTTTGGGTATTTTGGCAGCACTACTTTTCGTGCTTTTCGAAAGACGCGAACAATTCATTAATCAATTGATGTTGATAATAGCTTTCGGGCTCGGTTCACAAGCGGCCCTTACATTTTCGCGCACAGGACTTTACCTTACGGCCTTTTCTGCGGTTATCGCAATGTTGTGTTTGTTTCAAGAGCGCAAAATGCGAATGCGACTAATCACCATAACCATAATTCTTCTCGTGGTTGTAAATTTCGCAATTCTTCCGCGACTTAATCAATTCACAGATGGCGCGTTGAGCCAACGCTTTCAAAACACTGACACCACAGGTCGCAACGAACTCATACTCACCGATCTGCATATCTGGTCTGAAAACCCCATCTTGGGGGTAGGGCCAGGTTTGGGCAATGATCAACGGCAAACTCAAAGTTCAGACCGAGCATCTTCCCATACTGAATACACACGCCTCCTCGCTGAACATGGGACTTTCGGCCTGTTTGCGCTTTTCACGCTGATCAGTATTTGTGTGCGCAACATGTTGCAGGCTCACGCCCCGCAACAACGCGCTTTGGTTTTGGGATTCATGAGCTGGGCCTTGCTTTTCATGATGGTGTCAGCAATGAGGCTCGCAGCGCCTGCTTTTTTATTTGGCTTAACGTCCTTAGCTTGGACGACACCACGCCAACGCCATGTCGCATACACCCGTAGTTAGATATTGCAGCTAATTCTCCATGTCTAAACAAACTCCGAGACTTATCTTTGTTGGGCCAATGATCGGGCGAAATCGTGGACAAGTCACGACCCAAGGTGAGATTCTCTCAGACCATTTTGAGCAAATAGGGTATCCCGTCCTTGCTGTTTCCTCGCATCCAAACCGTTATGTGCGTTTGCTAGAAATTGTCTGGACACTTATTAAATGCCACCAAGAATTTGATCTATTGATTATCCAAATTTTCAGTGGCCCAAGTTTTGTGGTTGAAGACATTGCTAGTTTCCTTGGCAAACTCTTTGGTTTACCTATTGTTTTTTCCTTACAAGGTGGAGCGCTGCCATTATTTTTCGCGCGTTGGCCAAATTGGGCACGGCGCGTGATGCGTCGTGCACACATCGTCGTCGCACCTTCCAAATACCTAAGCGAGGCAATTACCCCATACGGCTTCGCGTCACAAATCATTCCAAACATCATTGATCTTGATGAATACCCTTTTCGTTTACGCCAACATCTAAAACCAAAATTGTTCTGGATGCGTTCCTTTCACGAAGTCTGGAATCCGCTTATGGCAGTTCGCGTCCTCGCTAAACTACGTGAGCATGTGCCCAACGCGACTATGGTAATGGGCGGACAAAACAAAGGACTGGAAGACGATTGCAAACGCTGTGCACAAGCATTTGGCTTGGGTGATGCCATTGAGTTTCCAGGCTTCATTAGCCCCGCGCAAAAAAAAACTTACGGTGAAACCTGCGACATTTACCTGAACACAAATCGTATAGACAACACGCCAGTCGCCGTCATCGAAGCTTGCGCCTTTGGCATGCCAGTCGTCACCACGGAAGTCGGTGGCATCCCTGATTTGCTAAAACATGGCGAAACCGGACTATTTGTCGGAGTGGATGACGACGACGCAATGGTGGCTGCCATCCTACGACTCCTTAACGAACCACAACTTGCTGCCCGGCTCTCAAACAACGGACGCCACCTCGCCGAGCAATCATCCTGGGACACCGTGCGAAAAGAATGGGAAACCATCTTTAGCGAACTATCTCAGACGAAATAATGGAAGGCTGAATTAGATGTGTGGCATATGCGGAGTCGTTTTTCACGATCCCGCTCAACAACCCGACGAAGCAAAACTGATCGCGATGCGCGATGTGATGACATATCGTGGGCCGGATGACGCGGGGCTTTATCTGGCTCCCGGCGTCGCTCTTGGTTCGCGGCGGCTCGCCATTCAAGATTTGTCGCCTCGCGGACATATGCCAATGGCATCCACAGATAAGAGTGGGGATGAACGCTACTGGATCACGTATAACGGCGAAGTTTATAACCATACTGAATTTCGCCCGGCGCTTGAAGCACGTGGCTATCAGTTCCGCTCAAACTCCGACACTGAAACTCTGCTTTATCTTTTTATCGAAGAAGGTTCAGCAATGTTGCATCGGTTGAACGGCATGTTCGCGTTGGCCATTTGGGATACGATTGAACGAAAGCTCTTCCTTGCCCGCGACCGTATGGGTGTAAAACCGCTCTATTTCAGTCATCAACCAAACGGGCTTTTTTTTGGCTCAGAACCAAAAACGCTTTTCGCCGCAGGGGTCCCAGCAGCTTTCAATCATTTGACGTGGGAGGAACTGTTGTGCTTTCGCTATATCGCAGGCACTCGCACGCCATTCGTTAACGTTGAGCGTTTGCTACCTGGTCATTACCTAACATGGCAGGCCGGCAAAACCGAGATCAAACGCTGGTGGAATTTAAGCGAACAAGCGCAGGTCAAACGTGAAAATAAGATTGATAATGCAGTTAGCTGGTTTCGTGAGACTTTCGATAACGCAGTCAAATTGCGCCGAGTCAGCGACGTCCCTATCGGCGTTCTATTGAGCGGCGGCTTGGATTCGAGCACCGTTGCGGCTTCGTTGGCTTTTCAAGCAGGAGCGGGCATTGACACTTTTACCGTTCGCTTTGCCGAAAATGATTACGACGAAGGGCCGCTCGCCAAACAACTCGCCGACCAATGGCAACTCAACTATCATGAGCTTTTCGTCAAAGAAGACGATTTGTTTGGCCGTATGCAAGCAGCTTCGTGGCTGAACGATGAGCCGCTAGTTCACGGCAACGATTTATATCTATGGGCGATTTCAGAATATGCCAAACCCAAAGTCACCGTGCTGCTTTCAGGCGAAGGCGCGGACGAAACGCTGGGCGGTTATGTGCGCTATCGTCCGTTGCAACATCCAGCGTTGATGGCAACGGCTCGTCCCGTGTTAAGCCGCTTGGCTTCGCTTCCCGGTTTGCCCGCGCGCGCGCGCAAGCTAGCGCGCTTTCTCAAACTGGGCGGGCTGGATCGTTTCGTAATGTTCAACAGTTGCGAAATCCTGCCGTACGAATTGGACCTACTCGAACCGCATGCGAACGGCCCTTTCATTTTCCGTGAAAAGGTGTTAGCCGAAGCGCAAAAACTTTATCCCAACGATCTGATTCGTCAGGCAATGTATAGCGATCAGCATACTTTTCTGGGTTCGATTCTTGACCGCAACGATCGAATGACGATGGGCGCTTCGATTGAATGCCGTGTGCCCTTTCTCGATTACCGTTTGGTCGAAGGATTGGCGGCGATGCTTTCATCGCAGTTGCTTTCGACGCGCGAGAGCAAACATCTCTTGCGCGCAGGCCTTGGTGATCGCTTGCCCAAGGCGATTCGCGCAGGACGCAAATGGGGCTTCGGCGTACCGTGGGGCAGATACTTTCGCAACGTGCCCGCCTTGCGCCACTGGGTCGAAAAACTACCCCACACCGATCCCATCGCATCAGGCCCTTTCGTTAAATCGCGCCTACAAAAAATCGTGCAAGAATTTCTGGCAGGCGAGGCACAACACGAGGCGCTGATTCGCCAATTAGTGATGGTCTCCATCTGGCATCAAAGCTATTTCGGCAAAGCCGCGTCCTTAGCCTCAAGCCCGAAGGAAACATTGCCAAGTCAGCCTTTGCTTGCGCGCGGGTCATTGACAAAGCCACATGAGTTCTGACTGGAAGCTCAATTTTTACCACCGGCTGCCGAAATTAGTGCGTTCGTGGATGGCAAGCGCGCACGGTTACCAATTGCGCCAGTGGCGTTATGGTACCGCGACTGAACAACTAGTCGCCGCTGCTTTCGAACGCGAACAATGGACGGCGGAACAATGGCAACGCTGGCAGGAAGAACGCCTTGCTTTTGTTTTGCATCGTGCGGCGACACGCGTGCCGTTCTATCGTAACCAATGGGCTGAACGCCGTCGACGTGGAG
Source organism: Ottelia alismoides (assembly GCA_037367405.1). NCBI lineage: Eukaryota > Viridiplantae > Streptophyta > Magnoliopsida > Alismatales > Hydrocharitaceae > Ottelia > Ottelia alismoides. Next base: position 27,351 of record JAZKJV010002187.1, on the reverse strand, counting down.
ATCGGGCGTCGTGGGAAGTGTTGAGCAACTGGCCGATTCTCGAAAAAGAAACCGTCAGACAATTCAATGCGGCTCTGGTCGCCGATGATTGCGAACGTGCAAAGCTCTTTCATGAGCACACCAGCGGCACGACGGGCAAATCGCTCGACTTATGGTTTTCGCGCGATACGGTGCAACAGTGGTACGCCTTGTTTGAAGCCCGCTGGCGCAACTGGAATAACGTCACGCGACACGATCGGTGGGCAATTTTTGGCGGACAACTCATCACGCCCGTCGCACAACAGCGCCCGCCCTTTTGGGTATGGAACACCGGACTCAATCAGCTATATTGCTCGTCCTATCATCTTGCTCCTGATTTGGTTCCAGCTTATCTCGACGCACTGAAAAAATATCGTATCAAGTACCTGTGGGGATATACGTCATCGTTGTTCACGCTAGCCGAAACCTTATTGCAAATGCGACGCGACGATTTGCGATTTGAGGTTGTGCTCGCCAACGCCGAACCCGTGTTTGATTACCAACGCGAAGCCATCGAAGCTGCGTTTCATTGTCCATTGCGCGAGACTTACGGCATGTCTGAAATCGTGGCCAATGCCAGCGAATGCAGCGCGCGCTGCTTACATCTCTGGCCTGAGGTCGGCTGGCTCGAAGTTTGTGAGGGTCAAACGCCTCAACCTACCACTGTAACAGGCGACTTGGTGAGTACTGGTTTGCTCAACGCCGATATGCCGCTGATTCGTTATCGCGTCGGCGACCGCGTGGCCTTAGCTAACCCGAACGAGTTATGCAACTGCAAACGAACACTGCCTTTATTAGCTGCAATTGAAGGGCGGCTGGATGACGTAATTTATACTCCAGACGGAAGGCGCATCGGGCGTCTCGACCCTGTTTTCAAAGCTGGGCTACCTATTCGAGAAGCGCAAATTGTGCAGGAAACATTGACCCGCTTGCGCGTTCGCTATGTTCCCACCGATGAATTCGACGTAGCGGCCGCAGCTTTTATTCGACAGCGCTTGCAGGCGCGTGTTGGAAAACTCGAAATTGTTCTGGAACCGTTGACAAAAATCCCCCGCAGTTCAAATGGTAAGTTTCGCTCCGTTATTTGTCAGCTTAGCCCAGAGCAGCGATTGGTGAACTCACCGACCCAGTCGCAGCACTGACACAAAAGGCAACATATGACTACTTTAGATGCGCCATCGCGAAAACAAATTCGACTATTAACCCGAAACGACCTAAATGCGGTTACGCGAATTCATTTAAAGGCCTTTCCAGGTAGTGCCTTGACCGCCTTGGGCGCTGAGACAGTTAGAAGATATTACGAGTGGCAGCTACTCGGACCGCACGAAACTACTGCACTAGCCGCTGAATATGACGGAGAGTTTGTGGGTTTTTGTTTTGGCGGAATTTTTCGCGGAGCGCTTTCTGGTTTTTTGCAAAATAACCGGTCCTTTTTAATTCGAAAAGTTATTACCCACCCATGGTTGATATCTAATTCTTTATTTCGCAACCGCTTGGCCGTCGGCTGGCGCAGCTTGCGCAGGCTTAAAAAAGCAGCAACCGCCTCCGTCCATCCAACGACTTCGCTAAATAAATCTTTTGGAATTTTAGCGATTGCCGTCAATCCTCAATTTCAAGGAAAAGGGATCGGTAAATTACTAATGACAGCCGCTGAAATAGCTGCAAGTGAGAAAGAGTTCCTTTTTTTGAACTTGACGGTTAGTATCGATAACCTTAAGGCGATTCAGTTTTATGAAACCCTAGGTTGGGTACGCGTGCAGACGTCGCCGGAATGGCGCGGTGCGATGAGCAAAACGATTTCCACTAAATCATATTCGTAAATTCTATTCATTTCAAAGATGAGCTTCACAAATAAACGTTGGTTGTTATTAACCCAATACTTCCCGCCTGAAATCGGCGCGCCGCAAATACGCTTGCGCGCTGTATCCCAAGCCCTTAAAGAGCATGGTATTCAGGTCGAGGTACTAACAGCTATGCCCAATTATCCGGCGGGCAAGATATTTTCAGGCTATGAAGGACGCTGGTGCATGCGCGAAGAAGTTAGCGGCATTCCGATACGCCGAACTTGGGTTTATGCAGGAACCGGCAAATCGGCACACATTCGACTTGCAAACTATTTCAGCTTTACTGTCACAGCACTGTTTGCCGCCTTATTCGGCCCGCGTCCTGATTTATTATTTCTCGAATCGCAACCGTTGTCGCTTGGAATTGTCGGATTGTTGATGAAATGGCTGCGCGGTGTACCTTACATTTATAACGTGCCTGATCTGCAAATTGACGTGGCACAGCAACTCGGTTTTATGAATAATACCTTTTTTTTACGCGTGGCTTTTGGATTAGAAAACTTATTCATGCGCCATTCGTTAAGCGTCTCGACTGTCACACATCGGTTTATCGAACATTTTCAGGAACGCAATATTCCCCGTAAACAAATCTCTTTTCTTCCCAATGGGGCTGATACTGATTTTTTATTACCTCAATCGCCCTCGCAGGAATTGCTCGAGCGCTGGCATTTAGCGGGAAAGAAGATTTTTGCCTATATTGGAACACATGCATTTTACCACGGACTGGACACCTTACTTGAAGCCGCCGCCATGTTGCAGGCGAACACCAATATTGTGTTTTTGTTCATAGGGGACGGGCCAGAACGTGAGCGCTTGAAAAAACTGGCTACCACACGCAAACTGACCAATGTGGTCTTCGGTCAATCTCCGTATGAGGAAATGGATAAGCTATATTCTATTACCTATGTAGCGATAGCGACCTTGCGTAACATGGAAGTAGCTAAGACCATGCGTCTGTCGAAAATTTTCCCGGCATTGAGTTGTGGTGTGCCAGTTATTTACGCCGGATTCGGAGAAGCGGCTGAGTTATTAGTTCAGCATAAATGCGGCATCGCCGTCCCACCGGAAAATGCTGCCGAGTTGGCGCAAGCTATCTTGGCGTTGGCACAAGATCCGGAACACCGTCAGCTTCTTGGCGAAACCGGGCGCAAGCTCGTTGAACGCGAATATAGCTGGTCAGTGATAGTCGCGCGTTGGCTAGAGGAAATTTCGGAAAATACAAACCCCTAATACCTGCTGGGAAAATAAATTATTTAAACGTTTGGCAACAAAGCCTAAGAGAATATATTAAAATGAAAATATTAATTACTGGCGGCGCAGGCTTCATCGGCTCACATCTCGCTGAACAATATATCAACCGCGGCGACGAAGTTTATATTATTGATGACCTCTCTACGGGTTCGATGGAAAATATTACGCAACTGCAAGCGCAACCTAATTTTCATTACTACCTCGACACAGTGATGAATCAGCGCTTGACCGCCGAACTGGTTGACCTTTGCGATGTCGTCTTTCATTTAGCCGCCGCTGTCGGCGTCAAACTGATTGTCGAAAGCCCTGTACGCACCATTGAAACTAATATAGGTGGCACTGAAGTCGTATTGCAACAGTGTGCAAAAAAACGTAAGCGCGTACTAGTCGCCTCAACCTCTGAGGTATACGGGAAAAGCAAAAATATCCCCTATAGCGAAACCGATGACCTCGTAATGGGCGCGACCACTAAAGGCCGTTGGAGTTATGCCTGCTCAAAAGCGATTGATGAATTTTTGGCAATTGCCTACTGGAAGGAACTGCGTGTTCCAACCGTTGTTGTGCGACTGTTCAACACTGTTGGGCCGAAACAAACAGGGCGTTATGGCATGGTAATTCCCAATTTCGTACAACAAGCGCTGAGCGGAGAAGACATCCTAGTGTTTGGCGATGGGCAGCAATCACGCTGCTTCACACACGTTAACGATGTGGTCGGTGCACTGATGAAATTAATTGAAAATACACAAGCCATTGGTGAGGTTTACAATGTAGGCAGCACGCAGGAAATTTCGATCCTGCAATTAGCCGAACGCATTAAAATGCTCGCGGCTTCCAGTTCGGAAATTAAATTTTTAAGTTACAACCAAGCCTATGAAGAGGGCTTTGAAGACATGCATCGTCGTGTGCCAAACATCGCCAAGTTGCAACAACTCATCGGATACCAGCCGACATACAACCTAGACCAAATCCTGCAAAGCGTTATTGACTATCACCGCGCTAAAAGCCAAAACAGTCTCGGTACAGCAGCCCCAACATTCAGCAGATGAATGGCGACTCCTCTCCACTCAATTCAACCAGCTTTCCGCGTGCTTACTGAGGATAGATTCTGAGTTCGCTGAATTAAGTTGCCTTAGGCTTCTTCTTAAACTCCGGCCTTATTCCGGCGTACGCGCGGTTTTCACGATGTGTTCAGCCGTCATCGCGACCGTTTGGGGCGCGTCCTTCGCATAAAACGTCACAACCAAGAGAATGCCTTTGCTGGCGCGGATAATGACACCTTTGCCGATAAAATCGAGCGGGTTCGGTTGGTTGGGTACTTGAAACGCGGCTTTCAAATCAAGGAAGGTTTTTATTTGCTGGCCTTCGTTCAACACCGTGCGATTGGTTGCGGTCATGTTCTGTGTCCCCGCCCCTGAAGACATGCTCTTAAGAATCAGGTCTACAATCATGTCATTGTCGTGTTCGGCACTGTTCGCTTTATCCAGCTTGTTCCAGATGGCATTGAGAAAGGCTGAATCTTCATTCGACTTGAACATTGCGCCGCCAGTGATTTCTGGTTTTGCATGTCATTCGCGCCAAGCGGTCCGCCGACCCAATAAGACGGATGTTCAAAGCTGTAACCTACACTGTCATCTTGAAAGCGTGTGAATCCGCCCATTAGCGCTGCATTGCTGTTCGCCGCAGGCGCAGGTTTATTGGGAGTTGGAGCAGCTGTCGGTGCGGTGGGTGCGGGCGTAATCACCGCTGAGTTTGTCGTTGCCGCAGGCTTCGTGTTTGTTTTCGGCGGAGTCGCGTTGCCATTCGTGCCAACCGCAGGCATGCCGCCATTCGCTGCCACCGTTGGTGCAACTGGCGCAGGAGCAGCCTTCACCACAGTTGGCGTAGGCGTGGCTTTGGGCTTGGCAACGGGCGCAGCGCTAACGGTTGCCACTTCTGGCGTGACAGGCTCGGGCGTTTCATAAGTCGCGATGTAATAGTCGGTGAGTTTGCCTGCTTCTTTTAATTGCAGGGCTTGTTTTTCGGCTGCGGCACGCGAAGGGTAATTCCCAATACGCACCCGATAAAAAGTTCCTTTGCCCGCCACTAGGCTTTTCACCAAATAAGCTTCGAGCCCGATGGCTTTGGCCTCTTTTAATTTGGCATCAGCTTCGGCGCGATCAGGCGAAGCGCCTAATTGCACAGCGAAACGACCGGCCTGTGCCAAAGCGGCAAAAGCCAGCACCGTAATCAGTCCAAGGGCAAACAACGTGCGACAAATCGTGGGTCTAATCTTCATAGCAAATCAGTCTAATCGTCAGTGATGGAGATTTGGTTACTTTTGGGCGATGCCAGATATGTAGGGCACACACATTATGCACAAAGTGTGAAACCTTTTGAAAGTGCCAAAATGCGCTGGCCTGATTAGAGAGCATATTTGGCTAATCCGCCATTGGCTGATTACACTGTGTGAGGTGTATGAAGGCACTAAACAAACACAAAAACGAATGTTGCATAACGAGAACGAAAAACTATGACGTTTCCCAGAATCAAGCTTTCCCGGCGAATCTCCAGCCTTGCAATTGTGCTACTGATCGCATTGCTGCTGCTCAATGGATGCCAAAGCCAACCGAAGCAAACACCTGCGCAACCCACAGTTGATCCGGTCATGAATCCGCCGTCAAGCCCTGCTGCGACGAGTAATGCTTCAACTGATGCAGCCTCCCCTACAACCAAAGATACGCGACCGATCATTGTGGCTTTCGGCGATAGTTTGACTGCCGGATATGGCTTGCCCGAAGACCAAAGCTATACGACGTTGTTGCAACAAAAGATTGACGCGGGCGGCTACGCCTATCGAGTCGTGAACGCAGGCGTGTCGGGCGATACGTCGGCGGGCGGTGTTCGGCGTATCGAATGGGCGCTCGAAGGCAACGTTAAATATCTAATCCTTGAATTGGGCGGCAACGATGCCTTGCGCGGATTGCCTGTCAATGAGTTGCGCAAAAACTTATCTCAGATCATCGAAACCGCCCAGAAACGTCAGGTCAAAGTGATTCTGGCAGGGATGGAAGCGCCGCCCAATCTTGGCGCGGCTTATACGAATGGCTTTCGCCAAGTCTTTCGTGATTTGGCGCAACAATACAAATTGCCATTGATTCCCTTTGTGCTGGAAGGCATCGGCGGTCAGCCCGAACTGAATCAAGCCGACGGTATACATCCAAACGCTGAAGGAGAAAAACGCATGACTGAAAACATCTGGCGCGTATTACAACCGCTTTTAGTCAAATAATTAGCCAATCAAGTTACCAATAAGACCAATTGAATGATTCAATAATTAAGCTATTGATTAGCCTGAAGTTAAAGCCACCTTTTCTTTAGAAAATGTTCATTTAGCCTATTGACAGCCAACAGGGGCGGGCATACTATCCGCGCCGTTTGTCACATATGCGTTATTTCTAACGCGAAACAAAAAGACAATCAGAATAACTTACGACTAACAAAGAGTAGTAAATTTGTGTTAGCCCCTTTGTCTCTCCAAGTAAAAACCGTGCGGATTGCTGGTTAGCATTTTGTAAACGTTAGCCCAGCTGTGCGCACGGTTTTTTCTTTGGCGGGATGCCCCGCAGTTCCTAGGCAACGGCTTTACCGGAGGTTGTATTCCGAAAAAGCTACTGACAGTAAATCCAGATTGACTATACGAGCGGGTTTATTTGTAACTCGGCGAGCGGTAATAACTAGCTCGTTCCACCCAACTCAGGAGGTAACTCACCATGGCAGAAAAGAAACAAGGCAAAGTTAAATGGTTTAATAACGCCAAAGGCTTCGGCTTCATCGAACCACCCGACGAAATCACGGGTGATGTCTTCGTCCATTATTCCGCAATTGAAATGGACGGCTTCAAAACTCTCGATGAAGGCCAAGAAGTCGAATACGAGTTGGTCAGCGGCCCCAAGGGCAAACAAGCTGAAAAGGTGAATCGAGTGCAGTAACTTCTGCTCGGTGTCTGGTACAACAAAATGCCCGCTTCGTTAGTTAACGAAGCGGGCATTTTTTGTTACTCGCAAGTTATTTGTGTTACACGCAATTTGCAGAAGCCCGCACGAAGTAAGGGCATAATTTAGCGCCCTTACTTCGTGCGGGCTTCTGCATTTTATTTCCCTTTACGCAGCCCTTGCCCGGCCAGAGCTTTTGTAGCCTTCCCGTTTTCTACGGCCAGCTTACCGTTCACCAACACATAACGCATTCCTGCCGCCAAGATTTCAGGCTGCTCATACGTGGCAAGTTCTTTGCACTCTTTCTCGGCAAAAATAACTACGTCGGCAAAGCTGCCTTCGCGCAAAACGCCGCGATCTTTAATGCCGAAAGTTTCAGCCACTTGTGCCGCGCTCGACTGAATAAAACGCGGCAACGAAATCACGCCGCGCTTCAACACGTAATCGCTCAGCTTGCGCGGATAGGTGCCGTACTTGCGCGGATGCCCGCCCGAACCGTCGCTGCCCGTCATTACCCAGGGTTGCTTCATAAAGGCCTCAATGTCGCGTTCGTCCATATTGAACGAGGCCACACTCGCGCCACCGGCTTTGATGATGTCAATCGCCGCTTCGATCGGAGTCTTGCCAACCAGCTTGGCAATCGCATCCAACCGCTTGCCGACAAACCGCCGCTCTTTGGTCGAAGTGATTAGCAACGAATTCGCCCCACCGCGACGACGCATATTTTCTTCCATCTCTTTCACCAAACGCGGGCGAATGGCCGGATCATCCAATCGCTTCAACAGCGCCGCATTGCCGCCATCTTCTGCCCAGCGCGGCACCAGCGAAGCCGTCAGCGAAGTGCCCGACGCCGTATATGGATATTGATTGGCCGTCACGGCTACGCCCTCTTTGCGAGCTTTTTCGATGAGCGCGATGGACTGTTTGCTTTGCCCCCACACGTCAACGCCGAGCGCTTTGATGTGCGAAATATGCACGGGCAACTTGGCTTCGCGACCAATGCGAATCGTCTCTTCAATCGAACTGAGCAAGCCAATCGTGTAACTGCTCTCGTCGCGCATGTGTGTGTCATAAATGCCGTGGTAAGCCGCTATGACTTTGGCGAGTTCGATCACTTCTTCGGTTTTGGAAAAGCTGCCGGGCGAATAGTAAAGCCCCGTAGACATTCCATACGCGCCGTCTTCCATCGCCTGTTTTAACAGCGTTTTCATCTTTTCGAGTTGTTCCGGCGTAGGCGCTACATCCCGCGCGCCCAACACTGCGCCGCGAATCGAACCGTGTCCGGCCAGCCACAGCGCATTCGTGCCGATGCCGTTCGTCTCGTAACCTTGCAACGTCCTGGCGATGGAGCTTGGCGAGCGGCCATCGTTGCCTACGACAACGGTCGTCACGCCTTGCATCAGGTAATTGAGATTGTATTTGCCCTGCGGATTGCTGAGGTCGCCATCGGCGTGCGTGTGCGGATCAATGAAACCCGGCGCTACGATCAAGCCCTTGGCGTCAATCGTCCGTGCAGCCGTAATCCCCGCCGCCTTGGCATCACCGATGAACGTGATGCGTTCGCCCGTGATAGCTAGATCGGCGATGCGTTCCCTGCCGCCACTGCCATCCAAAATGCGTCCGTTGCGAATCAGAATGTCGGCACTCTGGGTACGCGGGCGTCCCCGCCCGCTTGTCTCGGCCAGAAAATTTTCTCCGCTTATCAGCGCGATCTCGGCTGTGTTCAAACGCGAATTCAATGACGTCTGTTTGGCAGGTTGAGCGGGCGTGGACGCCCGCGTACCCAGGTGGCGATCAAGAAATTCAAACGAACGCTCAAAGACTTCGATCCACGTTTTGTGCAGCAGGAAATCGTGCACTTCATCGGGGAAAACCAGTTGCTCGAAAGGAACCTTTTGTTCGCGCAAGCGCCGCACGAGTTCAGTTGTTTGATTGAACGCTACGTTGCGATCGTCGTCGCCGTGAATGAGCAAAACGGGCGAGCGCCATTTGTCTACGTTATACATCGGCGAAGACTCGCGGGCGACTTTCATGACTTCGCGGTCTTCGCCAGCCATGCGCGGCGTCCAATCGTGTACGCCGTGAATGTCTACACCAACGGCAAACAAATCTGAATTCATCGCCAAGCCCATCGCCGTCAGGAATCCGCCGTAACTGCCGCCCCACAAGCCGATGCGCTTGGCGTCAATGTCATTGCGCGAACGCAGGTAATGCGCGCCCGCTACGATGTCTTGGTATTCGGCAGCGCCGCGTCCGCCGCGTTTGGGCGCTTCACGAAAGGTTCGTCCGTAGCCCGTCCCGCCGCGATAATTCACCGACAACACCGCGTAGCCCTTGCTCGCCAAGAACTGATTAAACGCGTAGGTGTTGTGGTAGTAATACATCGAATGCCAACCCAACCACATCTGCCGCATCGGCCCACCGTGCGAGAAGATAACCGCAGGTAACTTGTCCGTAGGCTTCGCATCTTTGGGTAAGAAAAGTTGGCCGTGAATTTCGAGTCCGTCGGCGGCTTTGAAAGCGACTGCTTGCGGCTCAACAAGTTGAGTCACCGGGAAGCTCTTAGGAAACGTTTCCTCAGCAATTTTTTTGCTTGGGAACGTTGAAGGGGAAATAGGTTTAGCTTTTTCAGACGGATCTATGACATCTCTGATCTCTCGATTTTTTTGCAGCAAGGGCATTACTCGCAATGTAGCGGGCGTCCGTTCATCGGAGCTCAGATAAGCGACAAACTTGCCATCGCCTGTTACCGCGGGTGCCCACGAAATCTTTTCGAGAGGCGTGATTAATCTAGTATTTGTGGCAAGCGTTTCACCGCGCCAAAGATTTCGTTGCTCAGAGTCATTGCCGTTCGCGGTATAGATAATCTCACTGCGATCTGGCATTAAAGCGACGTATTCAATCTCGCGCTTTGATTGAGTTACTTCGTTTACTCCACCACCAAACGCCGGTACAGAATAAAGTTGTAGCCATCCGCTTTTCTCAGAGGCAAACAGCAATTCATCCTCACTGCCCCTGAAACCGAACGACTTGACCCACTGCAATAACTTGTCTCCAGCTACTCTTGGCAGCGAATCGTTCATCGTCGTACCGCTGCGCCAAATCTCTTTCGCCTGCAACGTAGCCACGTCCGCCACCCAAATCGCCCACGGCTCTGGATAATCTTCCGCCGCTGAACGCTTCGCCGTGCCGCGCGTAGGTTGGCGAATGAACGCCAGCTTTTTGCCGTCCGGCGACCAGCGCGTGTAATTGTCGCGGTCTACCGAAGGCGCGACGTAACGCAACTTGCCCGTCTCCAATTCATACAAGCAAACAAAGCTGTGATCACCGCGATAACTGGTGAAGGCCAACTGCTTGCCGTCGGGCGACCAATAGGGCGCGTCTAAACCTCCGCGCACATCAAACAACGGCGCAGCCTTTTTCGGATCAGTCCCAATCGTGTTCAGCCACAGCTTGCCGCCGCGCGTGAAGACGACTTTTTCATCTACGGTAGAAACCACCGGTTCGCTGCCCACCGCTACGGGTACGACATCGCCCTTGCCAAAACTGACGGCAAAGATCGCCTGCATCACGCCTTCAGGATCGCTGGCCGGATTGGGCGTTTCACCTTGCGAATTCTCGTCGCCGCCTCGCACATACACGATCCATCCGCCGTCGCGCGTGAAACTGAGCTTGGTCAATTCTTGCCCGTCGTCTTCGTTGTATTGCGTAAGTTGGCGCGCTTTGAACTCTGGCCCTTCGGCGACCCAGATATTGCGTTTGCCTTCGATGTTAAAGACCCACGCGATGCGTTCGCCCGTCGGAGCCGCAATCAAATCCGAAGCGTACGGCGCGCTCATAATTTGCTGAATCGTGAAGCCGGGCTTGGCCGCTTGCTGCGCCTGCGTCGTGAAAGAGCGCTGCGCTACAAAGGCAAAAAGCGTAATGATGACAGCCAGGCAAAAACGAATGCTGGTACGAGACATGGTGTGAGTCCTTTCGAACAAGGGTGAAAATGATTTTTTCGCCACAAAGAAGCACAAAAGTCACAAAAGATATTTGGATGCGACTGACAGAAGAAACTATTGGCGTTCTTTCTGCGCGGCTTCGCCGCAGTGCTGTGCGGAAAGGCTTCGCCTTTCCGTGACTTAGGCATTTATTTCGGGGCTACGCCCCGACGTTTGAACTCGTTGCAAACAAGTCCTGTTTATTCATTGATCTATTTGCGGGCGTAGCCCGCGAGATCAAGCTTGACGAGTCGAAAAGGCAGAGCCTTTTCGCACATCACTGCGGCAGAGCCGCAAAACCCAAGACAATAAATCTGAAATCCTTTTGTGGCTTCTGTGATTCTTTGTGGCGAAATCACAACGATAGTATCAACTAACCAAACTGACTGTCGCGCACGATAACGAGCGCGCTAATCTTTCGCAAATTTTGCCCGCCAAAAAATTCTTACGAAAATCTCATTTTGTTTTGCAAGACGGCTTTCGGCGTTGCGTTCAACGGGCGACTTACAAATAACCACACTCGCGGTGAACCTTTCCAACTCATTGCCTGCCGAGTGCGAACGTCAAAAACAAAAACTATCTATGGAGGTAAGGCTATGAAAGTCTGCCCGACTTGTCAGGCTAGCTTTGCTGAAGGGTTCGTCTATTGTCCGCACGATCACACTGAGTTGGAACGTTTTGATTTGCGCGGCACGCTGCGTCGTCGCCAACAACGCGAATTGAATTTGCTGCTGCCTACGCTCACGTTCACGCAACGGTTGCAACGCGAAATCGGCTTTGCGCTGCAAGAGTTGCGGCGGCATCCGTGGCTGTTTCTCAAAGAGTTATTGCGCGGCGAAGGCTCTCCGCGCCAGCGTGTTTATTTGCTGCAATCAGGCGCAGCGCTCGCGGTGATTGCTTATACATTTATTGTCACTGCGTTGATTTTGTTTGGTGTGTCTTATGGCATTCCCGGCGAACAAATCGCACTCGCCAAACCGCCCAAAGATTTTGACAATGTGCAATTGATCATGCCCGTAGTTCCGCTCGTCAAAACCGAATTCACACGCGGACGCAACGGCCACCTCGGTGGCAGTTTGCCGCAACCGATTCGCGCAGGCGGAGGCGGCAGCGGCGGCAGGCAAGAACTCACGCCCGCCAGCGCAGGCGCTGCGCCAATGGCTGCGCTGCAACCGCAAATCGTATTGCCGAGTCCGCAAAAACCTTTGATAAGCAATGCCTCTTTGGTGGTCACGGCGCATGTCGTAGCTGATCCCAAAAGCGTAATTTCGACCGCTGGTCGCCTTGGCTTGTCAGATGCGCCGCCTTCACCTCCTTCAAGCGGAACAGGCACAGGCGGAGGCATCGGCAATCAACACGGCACTGGCGTAGGCGATAAGGGCGATGGCGCTGGATATAAAAGCGGTTATAAATGGAACACAGGCAATGGCGAGCCTATCATAGGTGGTACGCCCACGACTGGCACTGGCAAAGAGGAAGGCATTCCGATGGCTTCGGGTTCGATGCGGCCTACGATTCTCTATCGTGAGAAAGCCCGTTATACCGAAGAAGCGCGCCAGCAACAGATACAAGGCACGGTGATTCTGGTCGCTACGTTTACCGCCGACGGACGCATCATTAACATTCGTTCGCTGAAAGGCTTGCCAGCAGGCTTAACCGAAGAAGCCGTGCGTGCGGCGCAACGCATCCGCTTCAATCCCGCGCTCAAAAACGGCGTAGCCGTCACCGTGCAAGCGCGGCTCGAATTCAATTTCAATCTTTACTGACGTTCTCAGCCTTTAGGCAACACACCACAGGCAGACCGCAGACACAGAGACGAGTTGGAACAACGCGTAACGCAAACGCGCTCGTTGCGGGGATAGATTCGTCATACTCCACTCTCGCGACCAGCACGCAACCAGTTGCGCGTTGGTTCTCTGTGTCTGCGGCCTGCCTGTGGTGTTTGCCTTTGGCCTGTACCTTTGAATTGAAATGGCTTGCAATCAGCGATGCTCTCAAGCTAAGTTGCGCGTGTCCCATAAGTGTTGACTGTCCCCGCCATTCAATCAAATCCAAGCCGTTTATCAGGAGGTAATTTCATGAAAGTTTTCACTTTTTGTCTCATCACTGCCTTGCTTTTCGTCTCTGTGTTTGCACAAGCACCGATGACGTACGATGACGCCCAGTCCATCGTCAAAGCCCCCGGCGAAAAAGACGGCAAGACAACCGATGGCACATTCATCATCAATCCGACTGACAAGAAGCTCTCTTTCAAAGCCGAGAAAGGAGGCACCGAAGCCTTCGCCATTCCCTATGACAAGGTGACGAGTTTGCTCTATGAACGCACGTCGCGTCCGCGTTATGTCTCGGCGATTTTAATTTCGCCGCTCTTTTTGCTGGCACGCGGAAAAAACATTTCCTGACGATTCAATACAAAGACGACAAAGACCAGGGGCAATACGCCATCATTCGACTGGATAAGAAAAACTATCAGGACTGCCTCGCCGCCGTCGAAGCTCAAACAGGCAAAAAAGTAGATCGCACCGAAGAACGCTAACCTCTTGTGCCGATAAATAATCCAAGAGGGCAAGTTTACCTGCACGGTGACCTTGCCCTTTATTTTTTGGAGTTCATCGTTTCAATGCCAACGTCATCCCGTCCGCAATTGGCAACATGCACAACGTAACGCGTTCGTCGTGATGGAGCTTTTTATTCAGATCGCGGATGGCCACGGTGTCTTCGTCTTGAATGCTTTCGTCCATCGGCTTGCCGTACCAGATCGTGTTATCTACGACGATCAAACCGCCTGTGCGGACGAGTTGCAGCGCGCGTTCGTAATAGCCGCCGTAATTCCGCTTGTCGGCATCAATGAACGCGAAATCAAAAGTCCCAGCCTGACCATCAGCTAACAATTCATCCAGCGTATCCAGTGCAGGAGCCAACCTCAGATCAATCTTGTGTGCGACATTGGCTTCGGCCCAATGCTTGCGCCCGATGTCGGTGAATTCCTTGCTCACATCACAGGCGATAATGCGTCCGTCATCAGGCATGGCTTCGGCAGTTACCAACGCGCTGTAACCGGTGAAGACTCCGATTTCCAAAGCCTTTTTGGCGTTGCTCAATTGCATGAGCAAAGCCAGCAACGCGCCTTGTTCGAGCGCAGATTGCATAATGGCTTCTGGCAGTTCGTCGGTTTCACGGCGCAAGCGCTGCACAGATTCTGACTGCCGCAAAGAAACTGAATAAACATATTCCAAAGTGCGCGCGTCTATCGGCGGATGTAATTGAGGATCTTTCATTGTGCCTCTTTCTCGATGATGGTTTTAACTGCTGGTGAGAACATTATGCACCGAAGCTCAGCCTATGCGGCAATCGCATTGCCAGAAGCTGCCGATAATGGCGTAATAGCGCGCGTTGATTTATTGCGCTAAGTGTCAATGCCGAAGCCCGCACGAAGTAAGGGCGTAAAGTCAAAACTTGTTCGCCCTTACTTCGTGCGGGCTTCGGCAAAACCATCATTCGCACGCTTCACACGTTTCCCGCTAACCGGAGCAATCATCATGAAATTCATTCCAGCCTTCACTCGCGGCTTGTGCTGCCTAGCTCTTTTCGTCACGTTTGTATGCGCGCAAACGGCTGCGCCGCAACCGCCTGAAAGCCTGACCAACACTGAGTTCGCGCAAATGATCGCCAAGCTTTCAGAAGAAGGCGGCTATTTCATGTCAGACAATTTCACGTCGAATGAAACGTCTTATCTGCACATCGTACCCAAGTTGCAACAACTCAGCGGATCAGGCGGTGCCTATCTCGGTGTCGGCCCCGAACAGAATTTCACTTACATTGCCAAGCTGCGCCCGCGCATTGCGTTTATCACAGACATTCGCCGCCAAGCCGTGATTCAGCATTTGATGTACAAAGCGATCTTTCATCTTTCGCCCACGCGTGCCGAATTCCTTGCGCGTCTGATCAGCAAGCCGTTGCCCGATGAAATCATTCCTGATCCAACCGTAAACAGCGAAACGAAACCCGCTCCCTTGCTCAAGCCCAAGGCCGATGCTTCGATCAGAGAAATCATCGCGTATCTCGACAAGCTCAAAGCGAGCAACGCGGTGTATGACGCCTCGCTCGCCGAAATCAAAAAAATCATCGAGACCGAATTCAAATTTCCGCTCACCAAAGACGACCACGCCAGTCTTGATTACGTATACAAAAGCTTTCGCATTGACGGACTCGACATCGCCTTTCGTTTGGACAGCAATTACAACGCCTATTTTCCGGCCTTTCGTGAATTGCTCGTGCAAACCGATTTGCGCGGACAGGTCGGCAATTTTCTCGCCGTCAAAGAAGATTATGATTTCCTGCGCGAAATGCACCGCAAGAATCTCATCATCCCCATTGTCGGAGATTTCGGCGGCAAAAAAGCTTTGGCTGGCGTAGCCGATACGCTCAAGCAATACGGCCTCAACGTCACGGCGTTTTATCTCTCCAACGTAGAGCAATATCTTTTCGACGGCACTTCTTTCCAAGGCTTTGCCGCTAACGTGCGCAAACTGCCGCTGACCGACAAAAGCCATTTCATCCGGTCGGTCTTCAACATGCGCTTTTCCCATCCCGCAGCCTTGCCGGGACATCTTTCGACGACGCTGCTCGAACCGATGAGAACCTTCCTGCTAGATTATGACGCAGGACTTTATCGCGATTACTGGCAAGTGATTTCGACGCATTACATCGCGCCCGAGCGGCCTTAAAAACAACCACAGCTTGCGAGCAACTTGCCCGTTCCGGTTGATTCAGGCAAGCTGAAAAAAGCGATTCACTCGCGTCTAAGCTAAGAGTTCATCATCAAAATAGAAGGAATTCGCGATGCAAACTGTTTCAATCCAAGTACCTGAAGTTGCTTTTGCCGCTTTGCGTAAAGCCCCTGCCGAATTCGCAATGGAAATGCGCGTGGCCGCCGCCGTCAAGTGGTATGAGCTTGGCCAACTCTCTCAGGGCAAAGCCGCCGAGGTAGCCGGTCTGACGCGCACCGGCTTTATCGAAGCGCTGGCGCGTTATCAAGTCTCACCCTGGCAATACACCGCAGAAGAATTGCGCGAAGAACTCAACGAGGAATAACCATGCGCGTGGTTATCAATGCTTCACCACTTATCATTTTGTGCAAAAGCGGACTCGCTAATTTGCTGCCGCAGCTTTGTGACGAAGTGCTAGTGCCAACAGCTGTGCGAGATGAAGTGATCGCGGCCAACGACATTGCGGCAAAGCTTTTGGCTGATGCTACGTGGGTGCGCTACGTCTCAGCCACCGTTACCAATACTACGATCATTGAATGGAATCTCGGCGCAGGCGAATCAGCTGTGCTTGATCTAGCGCTATCCCTTCCGACTCACAAAGCCATGCTTGATGATGCGGCGGCGCGTGCTTGTGCTCGCACGTTGCAAATCCCGACACTTGGCACGGGCGGCTTTCTCGTACGCGCCAAACGAATGGGATTGCTAGCTTCTGTTACCGATGCATTAAATTTGGTATGCGAATCCGGCCTCTGGCTTGCTGAGGACATCAAGTGCCTGCTCAAAGAACAGGCTGGTGAATAACCATTTCTTTAACGGTTTTGGCCCAACCTAAGGACAAGTATGCCCACGACCAAGTCTCAAGTCTTATTGCTCTCACTTATGCTTATCATTTCTTCCGCATTGCCAGCATCTTCGCAAACGCTCTCGGAGATCGCCCCAATCCGCGCCAAGGCGGAAGCCGTTCAGTTGTGCGCGCCATGAATGGAATGATTGCTACCAGCCAGCCGTTGGCTTCGGCGGCAGGGTTGCGAATCCTGCAGCAAGGCGGCAACGCCGTTGACGCAGCCGTAGCCGCTGCCGCAGTGCTGTGCGTCGTTGAACCGATGATGGTCAGCCCGGGCGGAGATTTATTTGCGCTGGTGTGGGACGCGAAACAAAAGAAACTCAAAGCGCTCAACGCCAGCGGACGCGCTCCGGCAGCGTTGAGCATCGAAGCGCTCAAACAACGCGGCTTCACGCAAATGCCCGGCGACGGAATCCATACGGTCACGGTGCCGGGCGCGGTGGACGGCTGGGCTACGTTGCTGAAAACACAAGGCACGATGACGCTCGCGCAAGTGCTGCAACCGGCGATTGATTACGCCGAGCACGGCTTCCCTGTTAGCGAAGTCATCGGCGCCGACTGGGCTGAGAACGGTTTGCCTTACGCCAAGAATAAAGAATTCGCCGCGACCTATTTGCCGAGCGGCAAAGCTCCGGCGATTGGCGAAATCTTCGTGAACAAAAACTTGGCGCGCACGCTGCGCACGATTGCGACCGGCGGACGCGATGCTTTTTACAAGGGCGAATTCGCCGCCAAGCTAGTGAAATTCCTGCAAGCGCAAGGCGGTTTGCATACGGCCAAAGATTTCGCCGACCACACGAGCAACTGGGTAGAGCCGATCAGCACGACTTATCGCGGCCACATGGTGTATGAGCTGCCGCCCAACAACCAAGGCCTTACCGCACTGCAAATGCTCAACATTCTCGAAGGATTCGACGTGAAAGCACTCGGCCACAACTCGGCTGACTATTTGCACCTGCTCGTCGAAGCCAAAAAGCTCGCCTTCCTCGACCGCGCCAAACACATTGCCGACCCGGCGTTTTATCAAGCTCCGTTGGCGCAATTGCTGTCGAAAGATTACGCCGCCGAATTGCGCAAACGCATTGATCTCAAGCAAACGCGCGACGCATCGGCTGCGCAACCGCAAGGCGGCGAAGACACCGTTTATCTCACCGTCGTAGACAAAGACCGCAACGCCGTCTCGTTCATTCAAAGCATTTTCAGCCAGTTCGGTTCCGGCCTCGTAGCCGACGACACCGGCATCATCTTGCACAATCGCGGCGCAGGCTTTTCGTTCGATCCAGCCTCGAACAACAAACTCGCAGGCGGCAAGCGCCCGTTTCACACGCTGATTCCGGCAATGGTTTTTAAGGACGCGAAACCGTGGCTGACCTTTGGCGTAATGGGCGGCGATATGCAGGCGCAAGGCCACGTGCAAGTCTTGCTCAACCTGATTGATTTCGGCATGGACGTGCAACAGGCCGGCGAACAACCGCGCTTTCGCCACTTCGAAAAAGGCCTCGCCCTCGAATCGGCCATCGGCGCAGACATCCGCCAAGCCCTCGAATCTCGCGGACATAAACTGACCACCGCCCCCGGCAGCTTCGGCGGCTATCAGGCAATTAGGATTGATCCGGTAACGGGCGCGCTGGCGGGCGGCTCAGACGTGCGCAAGGATGGATGTGCGATTGGTTGGTAATCACATGCTGCAAGAGTCAACGTTCCAATCCGCCAATACCAATCTAAATTTTGTGCGCACTGATCACGCCGAAGCTCCGCCGTTGTTGTGCCTGCACGGAGTGACGCGGTGTTGGCAGAGTTATTTGCCGTTGATTCCGACGTTGGCTTTGCGCTGGCAGGTTTACGCGTTAGATCATCGCGGGCACGGACTGTCGGGGCGCGGAGCGAGTTATCTGGTGACGGATTACGTCGCAGATGCCTTACGTTTTTTGCGCGAAGAAATCGGGCGGCCTGCGGTGGTTTATGGGCATTCGTTGGGTGCGATGGTGGCGGCGGCGATGGCGGCGGAAGCGCCCGAGCTGGTGCGCGGCGTGGTGCTCGAAGACCCGCCGTTTCATACGATGGGCGAACGCATTGAGAGTTACGTGATGTATCCGTATTTCGTCGCGCTCGAAGCGCTCGCGGGCAATGGGATGAGCATTCCGCAACTGGTCGAAGCGCTGGGAAGCATCGAAATCAAGACGGCCAACGGCAAAGCGCCTTTGCGCACGATGCGTGATGATGCGGCGTTACGCTTCACGGCAAAATGTTTGCAGCGGCTTGATCCGGCGGTGATGTCGCCGATTGCGCAAGGGATTTTGGCTGGATGGTTATGACGTGCAGATGTCATCAGCCGCATTCAATGCCCGGTGTTGCTGATGCAAGCCGACGCCAGCGCAGGCGGAATGCTCACCGACGTAGACGCGCAGATGTTCAAGCAAAAGTTGGCCGATGTGTCGCGGGTAAAGTGCCGGGCATCGGGCATCAAATTCATACCGTTGCGCCTGATACGGCGTTGCGGCTGTCGCTGAGCTTTTTGGAATCGCTCTGATAAGGGGCTTGCGATCGGCGAAACAAAGAAAGCACGATGAGCTAACGAGCGCATCGTGCTTTTTTTGTTTCAGCGCGAGTCAACCTAGGCGCTGAGGCCAGTCATCGTGGGTTTTGGAGTTCACACCCAACTAGCGACGCGGGAACGTGCCTTGCGGCATTTGAAATGTTCCCTGCGGGCGACCGTTTCCGGGTCTTGATTCGGGCGGACGGCGTTGTCCGTTCTTATATTTGTCTGCATAAGGTGAATTTTCGCGGCCCCGCATTCGGCGGACGTTGTCCCGACGGGCGGCCTTGCCCGCTAGGACGTTGCGCGAAACTGTTGATATGCAGCGTCAAGACAAACAGTGCCGTTAACGCGAAAGTCATGGTTCGTTTCCAAGTCGTATGCATGATTGTTCTCTCCTTTTTCCTTGTTGAAAAACACTTCGCCAGCCCAAGACGCGATGCCTTGCGTTACCTCTGACAAATGGTTTGATGGATGAAAAAAGTAAGTGGTGAGGCGCTTGATGAGCGCTTTCAACCCAAAGCCGTCTTTTATCGGTGTTCCTTCTCCTGCTGATTTTGACGGCGCAGGTTGGAAGTATGAGAGCGCGCCTTTGCAGGTAGCGCGGATACCAACTCCTTCGCATTGTGGCATTCACAAGCGGAGCACAAAGCACGCTCTCAAACTTTGGGGGAAACCGCTACGGACGACCAAACCGCCCGCCGCCAAAGCCCACGGGGCCGCCGGGGCGTCCGCCGCCGCGTTGTTCGATCATTTTGCGCAATTCAGCCAGCTTGGCTTTTTGCGCCGCCGTGAGCACGTTATACGAAGCAAACTCGGCCTGCGCGTTGATGACTTGCAACTCAACATGAATCGCTGAGATTTGCACCGCAAGCGCACGCACGGCGGTTGCATCAAACGTAGCCGCTTCAGTCAACTTATGCAGTTGTTCCATCAGCGGTTCTAATTGATCGCTGTACTTTTCAGAATCCGTTGCTGCTTGCTGGCGAATCTGTTTGATTTGCTCTTTTTGCGCATCGCTCAAGTCGAGCAAGCGCGCAAACTGTTCGACAAATGGCGGCGGTCCGCCAGTCGGGCCTGAACCTCCGGCAGACGGCCCGCCCGGACGCTGGGCAGAGGTTGTCATCAAACCGCCAACCAATAAACAAATCATCAAAGCATTCACTCGAATCGTTATACTTTTCATGTTCTCTCCTTTTGTATTTCAAATGTTTCGTTGCGCGAGGCGAACAAACACTTGAACTCATCACTGCCGTCGCCTCATCACGTTGACGATTGAACCACAAAAACTTCTGCCTTGCTGTAAACCTCACGTAAACCTTCACGCCACTCGTTGATTACATATCGGCGCGCTGCAATACCAATAAATACAGGGATTCTGGCGCGTACAGGGGGCTGAATTAACGCGCCGCCAAGCTGTGCTGAAGCCGCATTCAAACGAATTGTAAAAAGGAGGTAAATTTGCCGAGCTTGATAGGCTCGTTCATCAGCGCTGGCTATACTCAACCGCCATGACAAGCGGGTTTCACAAAATGGATGGCAACCACTGATTATCGGCGCGTTGCTTTTGTTGACGTTGTTGGCGGGCATCTTTCTATATCGCGCCATTGTCCGCGCCAGCGAAGCCGACCGCATGCAACAGCAAGCATCGCTCGAAACCGCGATAAGTGGCAGCGTCAGCGAGTTCAACAACATCGTGCAGGAAGTGCTCGCCTCCTTTCGCCCTACGCCGCGCACGCAAAACGAACGCAAACAGGCGGCATACGCTTTGGAGCTTTACCAAGCTTGGCGCAACACGACCAAACGAACGCAGCTCATTTCTTCGCTCGGCGTTGGCGTTTTGGCGGCGAACGGAACCGCCGAATTTCGCCGCCACTACATTAGTCTCACCGGAACAACGGAACAGTCTGAGCGATAGAATGGCCTAACGATTTGCTCGCTTTTCACGCAGCCTTGCCTAATAAACCGTCTGATCCGCCGCGTTTGCCGCCTTCGGCTTTGCCTTTGTGTTGTCTGAAAAGCGCCCTGTAATTGCCATTCCCTTGATGACTGTCGGCGTAGATGCGGCGGCCTTGCCAGTGCCTTTTTCCGACACTCCCCGTAACTTGTTTGGTCCACCTTGGGCACGACAAGGCGGAACGCCGCCTGCTCAGCCGTCCGGTACAACGCCATTCAGAGGCGGGCCACCGCCGTGGATTGCACAGAGACAAGCCCCGCCGTGGGTGAACTCTGGACAAAGACCACCTTGGGCAATCGTTAGCGGGCGCGGCAGCCCGGCTTTGCGCTTGCATCTTTCCGGCTGGTGTTTCGTCGAATTCAATCAGGAATATTTGCGTGAAGTGTTATTGCCCGAATTGCACCGCAAGCATTTCAGCGGTGTTGACCTGTCGCAATATGTTTTGACAGTGACAGCTGATAGCGAAGCTAATCCAGTCTATCTGTCTGACGCGGCACTTAGCAGGGCGAAACCCCAGACGCCACACAAACCTTGTTCGCCCCGCTTAGCCGGTTCGGCGAAAACTTTGATGCGCAACTGGCCAACGCCGCGCCAGCCGGTTCTGTTTGGCGGTTGTCAGCATATCACCGTGCCGGTTCACTCAACGCCTTATTGCAACGTGAACGCCGGAATAATCTGATTATCGGCTTCGGCCTTCTGGTGTTGTTATCAGGTACAGTCTTGTTGCTGACGCTGACAGCCCAGCGAGCCAAAGCCCTTGCGCGCCGCCAAATGGAATTTGTCGCAGGCGTCTCACACGAGTTGCGCACTCCGCTTTCGGTTATCCAATCAGCCGGATTCAACCTGGCTCAAGGTCGTGTCACTGACAGCGCTCGAATCGCCCAATATGGCACAACTATCCAACAAGAAGGCAGTCGGCTTTCAGACATGGTTGAGCAAATGTTGAGTTACGCAGGCATTCAATCGGGCAGGAAGCAATACGAGTTTCAGCTAGTGCGCGTGCCTGACGTAATCGAAAAAGCTTTGAGCGAATACCAATTCGCGTTTGCCGAAGGCGGCTGGGAGATCGAAAAAGCTCTTGACGCAGACTTGCCGCCTGTTAACGCAAACCAACAAGCATTGGAAAGCGCGGTGAAAAATCTATTGCAAAACGCACTCAAGTACGCAGCGGCTGGGAAGTGGCTGCGGATCAGCGCACAACAAAGCGGAGCAGAGATTCAAATTACCATCTCCGACCACGGCCCTGGCATTGCGGCAGAAGACTTGCGCCATTTGTTTGAGCCATTTTATCGCGGGCGCGGTTTGTCGGCTTCAGCCATTCCGGGTGCAGGATTGGGCCTGAGCATATTGCAACACCATATCAAAGCGCACGGCGGACGCATCGCGGTTGATTCATCCGAATCAGGTGCAGCTTTCACTTTATATCTGCCTTTAGCAGCAAGACCGGCGAACGAGGCGCAACACTCAACGACCGCCTCAAACTAAAGTAACTCTTTGGTTACGTCTGACTTTTCACGCAACTATGACTAACAAACCCATCTTGCTGATTGAAGATGAAGCAGGCTTGACTCTCACGCTCACAGACTTGCTGCAAAGCGAAGGTTACACGCTGCAAACTACCGCCGATGGTTCGAAGGGTTTTGCACTGGCCTGCGACAAAGATTTTTCTGCGATTATTCTCGACGTGAATTTGCCCAACAAAAACGGGTTTGATATTTGTCGCGACTTGCGCGGCTGCGGCATTCAGACACCGATTTTGATGCTGACCGCACGTGGCCAACTCATAGACAAAGTGCTCGGTCTCAAACTTGGTGCCGACGATTATCTAACCAAACCTTTTGCCCCGCTCGAATTACTCGCCCGCCTCGAAGCCTTGCTGCGACGCGCTCCCGCAGCCAACGACACCGCCCCCGACCTGTTTCGTTTCGGTGCCGTACTCGTCAATTTCACCAGCACAGAAGTCAAACGTCACAATCAGCCGGTTGAACTTTCTGCCCGCGAATTTGAACTGCTGCGATATTTCATTCAGCGGCGCGGCGTAACAATTCCGCGCGGCCAGTTATTGCGTGATGTCTGGGGTTATGACGAAGAAGCGATGACACGCACTATTGACGTACACCTTGGCATGCTGCGCCAAAAACTCGAAGAGGATGCTAAAAATCCGCGACACTTTATGACTGTTCGCGGTTTAGGCTACAAGTTTATCGGGTAAGCAAACCGGCACGTTCAAAAAGCGCGACATTCGTCGTGAACTTGCTGACTCGCCGTATTGAGGCTTGTGCTTGGCTTTTTTGGGAATCACGCTAAAAGTGAAGTAGCGCAACCATGGCTGGTTGCGCTACTTTGTTGCGGCTGTTTAGTTCAACGTGAAATTAAACGTCAGCACGCCTTGTACTTTGACGGGCACTTCATTCAGCACCGTTGGTTTGAACAGCCATTGCCGCGCGGCTTCGACTGCCAGTGAACGCAGAAGCGGATGACCACTCACGGGTTCGGCGCTAACCACGTGGCCTTCTTCTGAAATCAAAATTTGAACTTGCACCGGGCCAGACGCGTGAGCATTACGCGCAAGTGCCGAATATTGCGGAGTCACTTTGCGCAACGCCAAGCCCGGCGATATCGAAGACACTTTCAACACAGGTTTCGGCGTAGCTTTTGGTTCAGGGCCGGGTTCCCGGCGTCGCTTTGGGTTTCGGCGGAGGCGGGGGATCGCCTGCTTCTGCATCTGTAAACAACCCGCTAGGTGCGCCGACATTACCTGAGCGGCAAATTTCGCAAGGTCTGCTGCCCCCAATTTTGATAATCGGGCCTCTGTCATTTTTGATAATGTCTAACGTCGCCACATCTGGAGGATGAGTGGGCACGACGTTGCTAGATTGCACTGCGGCAGTTGTCGGAGTTCGATTTGTCGCCACATTAAGCGGCGCTGGTTGCGATTCAACCGGCAACTGAGGCGGCAACAGTTCAATGCTGCTCAACGATTCGGCCAGCGTAGGGTTCAGCCCCATGATGGTTGCCACCGCAATCACGCCCATCATCATCACGTAAACCAAACCAGTTAGAAAAAAGATTCTGCCGGTGCGGCTTTGCTTCTTATCGCGCGAAGACTCAATCAGTTTGTCGAACATAATGTTTGCTCCTTTTGTCGTGCGGTGCCGATGGGTCGTTTCGAAGCGGTTCAAAGTTAATTCAATTCGTCTATTTGCAATCCGATGGGCGCGCTGCCGGCGGATTTCATCACGTCAATCACTTGGGCTACGCGACCGTAGGCTGTGTTTTGCGGCGCTTTGAGGAATACGGTTTTGCGATCGGCGGGACGGCCATCCAGCGCGCGATGCAACCAGTCGTTCAAGTCGCTTAGCGTCGGCGCGGGCTGCGAATTCAGCGCATAAGAACCATCTGCCTTGACCATCACCAGCAAAACACAGCTCGCATCCATCAATTATTGGTTCCCTTTCAGGGCGCAGGCTTTTCGGGCACCTGCGCCACAAAGCGGCTGGGACGCATTGGGCTAATGACCATAAAAATAATCAGCAAAACCAACAAGACATCTATCAGCGGCGTCACGTTGATGTGCGGTTGCGCGTTGCCTTTATGCTGTTGCATAGCGACCTCCGTTTTGATTTGGGAATTAGACAGGATTCACAAGATGAGCAGGATTTACAGGATCGCTCAATGGTGACAGTCGTTTTCAGCGTCGCTTTATCCTGTCCATCCAGAAAATCCTGTGAATCCTGTCCAATTCTCTTCTGCCAATAAAGACACGACTGCCTTGCGCGAGCCGAAAGTTGGCGCGTTGTGATGCAATGCAGTTGTGCGTGGAATGGATAGACTTTGCCCACCCTGATCTGGCGTGTGAACCGATCAGCGATTTGCTTGCGCGATGTCGCGGGAACTAATCGAGATGGGCAGAGATGTTCATTTTGCCAAACAGGATCACGGCATTATCGCTGCTGGCGCGGGTGGCGACCCGGCGGTTGGAAACTGGCGCGTTGGTGAAACGCGTTGGCTAAACGGTCGGTCAACAAAGAACCGTCGTTGACGCCTTCGTTTGGCCTACGACATAATCAAGCGTAGCGCGTCCGTTTTGGTTGTTGACCTTAACTGTCGCGATGATTTCGGTGTCTGCCGGCATATTCTCACCGAGTTGCAACAGCGTCTCGTCAGGATTGAAAGCAGGCGGCGGCGGCGGTTGAAACAGCATTACGCGAAAGCGAATCGCCGTGTCACCGATGAATTCTTCTTCGGCCACTTCTTGCGCGGCTTGTGCCAAAGCCAGCGCGCGGTAAGCGGGTTTGAATACATGCAACGCCACAAAAGCAAAAAGCACCATCGAAACAACGTGCCGATGCCTTGCGAGAACAGGCGCATTTGCCAAAGATCAAATAAGGTCTTCTTTGCGGCGCTTTTCGGTTTTGAGCAACTTGGCTTCGCGGCGCAAGGCAGTTTGAATTTGCGTGGGCCAGAATCGTACCGCCAAACGTCGGATCAAGTCCCAGCGCCGGAAGCGGGACGCGGCGCTTCAAGAGCGCGCAAGTCTGAGCGCAGGCCGCGCATATCTGCCGCATAACGACGGCACGCCTGACAAGCACGCAGATGAATTTGCAAATCCATCTGTTCGTGTTCGCTGGCATAACCATCAACTTGCGCCGACATCAGCTTGGCAAACTCTTTGCACGTCATAAATCCCTCTCAAAATTCCGCGATGAAAGAACTAACGATTTCGCCGCTCGCCGCGTTTGCTGCAAACGCGTGTTGAATTT
This sequence comes from Ottelia alismoides, assembly GCA_037367405.1. Classification (NCBI taxonomy): domain Eukaryota; kingdom Viridiplantae; phylum Streptophyta; class Magnoliopsida; order Alismatales; family Hydrocharitaceae; genus Ottelia; species Ottelia alismoides. The sequence goes on along the minus strand of JAZKJV010002187.1, from coordinate 1,412 downwards.
GAACCACATAGGTTGCTGACCCATCAATTGGTTCATGTTGCTGACGTTTGAAACCGACCCATCGGCAATAAGCGTCGTTAAACGCTTGCAGCAACGCGGCAGTGGCGAAATCAGTTGTTTCAATCATCGGTCATTTGGCATCTGTTTACTGTCCCGTCACCGTGCACCATTTCCGCTCTCAACACTGTTAACTAAAACTCTGATCAACTGCCGCACAACATTTCGCGCAACATCTCGCGTCCGCGTGCGATGCGCGATTGACCGTACCCACATTCGTCTCGGTCACATAAGCAATCTCTTCGTAAGAAAGCCCCTCGATGTCGCGCAAAATAACAGCGATCCGAAAATCTTTTTTCAAAACCAACAAGGCGCGCTCAAGATGCCTGCCGCGCTCTTGCGCCAGCGCGTCTGTTTCAGGCGAAGCCCCCGCGCTGGTGAGCGATTCGCACAACGGCTGGTCGTCTTCTTCGTTTAACCGCAGCGGCGAATCCAGCGAGAACGTCTCTTTGCGGAAGCGGCGACGCCACCAGCGTTCGCTGCTGCGCGCTTGGTTGATCGCCACGCGGCAAATCCAAGTTTTCAAACTCGCCTCGCCGCGAAGTGCGCGAAATGGCGATAGACTTTCAAAAACCGTTTCTTGCGTCGCATCCCGCGCATCTTCGGCATCGTTGAGAATGCGATAACTGAGCGCGTAAACCAGCGGTTGAAATTCTTCGACCAGTTCGTCAAAAGCGCTGATTTCTCCGGCTTTCAAACGATCTATCAAACGCGCTTCCAGCAACCCGTAAGGCGCAACGCCCGCCGCCGCGCCCGCTGCCACACCTGATGGCGCCACGGTTGGCACCGCCTCTACGGTTTCTAGCCCGGCAATCAATAATGCTCTTTCTTAGCTAGCATGCGCGCTTGCTCCCTTACACTGACTGGCACCGAATGACGTTTTGTACTGGTCGTGTCGCCTGCGTGGGCGACGCGTTAGGCTCCCTCTCGCGCTGCGTCGTTTTCAATCTTTCTCGTAACGACACCCGCTTAGACTGCAACTTGGCGGGAAAGTTCCCAAGACGATCATAATTTTTTGCGTATTCTTTTCGCAAAAGCAAATTTCGACAGAAGAGAGAATACCGAACAAACGGAAATAACGGAACAAACGGAAAAGAAACCTGAAAAACTTCCGTCTGTTCTGTTATTTCGTTTGTTCCGTATTCTCAAAAAACCTGCTGAACAGCCCAACTGATGCTCGTGTTCTGTAAAGTCCCGTGGTTATCAGAACGCGGCGAGGCGTCTCTTTGCGTAAAGTTAGCAGAACCGCTACAAAAGACTGCATGAAGTGGCAATCGTTTCGAAAAATATATAAACACCGAAAACAACCCTACTTGATGTCCCGTGGAAATCAGCGAAGCCAATGCGGATCGCCA
>JAZKJV010002185.1:0-86110 GCA_037367405.1 Ottelia alismoides | reverse complement strand
TCATCATCACAAAAATCTGTGTCGCGGTCGAGAACCGGCTCTGCTGCCTCTGAAGTATCCTGGACCAGAAATGTGCTCTCCAGACTCTCCTCTGTTGTCGTCTCTGCATCAGCGGGATCTGAAAATGAGAGGATGGCCTGTGTTGCTGGGTCTGCCCAAACTGCGTCATCATCTGTGATCACAAAGTCACAGTCCTAGTGGATGTCTAGCCCGGCATCTGTCAGCTGCTCTGTATCGGAGGTCGTCTCTGAGCATGATCTGTCTCTGGTTCGGCTGTCCTCGACCGTCTCTATTTGTACACTTTCGCCCTCTACGCGAAAGTATACCTTTCTGCTATCATGGTCAGTCACCGCCTTGGGTGTGGCCAAGAATGGACGACCGAGAATGATGGGGGTATCGGTCACTGAATCAGGGATCTCCATGTCCAACACTACGAAGTCCACGGGGAATTACAGGCCCTGAATAGTGACGACAACGTCTCGCAACAACCCCTTCGGCCTCTTGACAGATCAATCAGCAAACTGAAGGACTGTCCTGCTCTGTCTAAGAGTGCCCAACTCGAAGCGGTCGAGAAGGGCTGCCGGAAGGAGGTTGATCGACGATCTGCTATCCAATAGAGTACGGTCGAACCTCTGCTCTCTAATGTGGCATCTGACATAAGGGGCTCCTGAATCTGGCCTCTTGGCCGACAGACGGTTCTGGATCGCGAAACATGTGACTTTCATCAGCACATGGATCTCTGAGTGGTGGTTCCTCCTCTTCCTCCTGACTGTAGTCCTGTCTCTCAACGAACACTGAAGAAGGGGGATGTGCTGCAAAGCCTCCTGGAGAGTCAGCTGTATGTGAAATCGATCTATCATCTGCTGGCTGAACTCTTCCTGATCTCTCTTTTTTGGATTTTCTTTTTTCTTCCCCTTCCCCATCTGAAGGGCTCCAGGGAAGGGGATCAATGGGTCCTTCTCAGATGAAGGACTAGGAAAAGGTCTAGACGGCTCGACGGCCGGATCCGCACATACATCACGCACCACAGTGGGACCAGAAAAAACCAAACCTTTTCCTTTATTCATAACAGAGTTCCGAGATACATCAGAAGTAGGAAAAACAACAGGTCTCTCAGAATAAACACGGGTGGCCTCAGCACCACCATCGGCTGGATCAACTGGAAGACTCGCGGCCTCAGTACCGCGCTCTGGCTCGGCATCAGGGGTGGCCTCAGTACCACCTCCTCGAACTGGTGAAACGGCGGCCTCAGCACCGCCGGTGGAATCAGCATCCTTGGTGGCATCAGTACCACCGTCATCATCTCTAGCGGCCTCAGTACCGCTCTCCTCCTCGCCGGGCGCTCAGGATGTCTCCTCATGATGTAACTCAGATGAGGCGCCGCCTGCTGGCGTCCTATCCCTCCTAAGTGTGACAAAATCAGTATCAAAAAGATATCCAGTCATATCACCAAATACATCACTAGGAGTGGTATACTCAGTACAAGCTACCTGCTCAGATTTCCGCTTCAGGCTGTTGGGGTTTGGCTCAATCTGGGCAGGGATGTCGGCCTTCCCTCTCACAATGTCCCGCATCTCCTGGCGGGAACTCGTCCATCTCCCGTCGAAAGGTAGCCTGCTGATCTGTGAGGAGGCGGGCTATGTCATCCAAGGCGGGCTCTCATGGGAGCCCGACGGGTAGCCTCTCTAGTAGTGAGGCTGCTGGAACTGCTGCTGGTGTTGAGAGGGGTATGGGTGATGCTGCTGCTGCTGGTGAGGCTGATCTCGCCTCCAAGACTGTCCCTGCTGATAGGGACGAGGACCATACGACGACTGCTGCTGCTGTGATGGGTATACTGGGGGCTATTGCTGCTGCGGCTGGTGATCTCTCTGCTGGCCGTACTGGCCACCCTGTCCTGACGGCTGCTGCTGGGGCTGGGTACCTCCGATCCCCCAACGGAATCCGGGATGGTCTCGTCGGATACCGGGCTGGAGGAGGTCATACCAAATCCCGTTGACATCCATCAACGGCTCTGTATCGTACTGGGGTGGCGGGAGCACTGCCAGAGGCTGATCCGGCTGGTTTATCACCATCTGCAAGTCTGGAGATGGTGGTGACTGGTAGGTGGGCTGTTGCTGCTGGTACGGCTCCACCTGTACAAGGTGAACCTGTCTAGGTTGCTGGTGAGAGCTGGAGCGCTGGGATGAGCTGCTGTTGTTGCTGTGATCGCCTCGCACGGAAGACGGGGCTGGGAAGCCCATCTGTGCCTCCTGAAGACACATGAGCTGGGTCTTCATGTCGCTCAGAGTCTGTGCCATCTGCTCCATCTGAGTGATGCCCTGACACTGCTTCTTCTCAATCAGCTCCATCCAATCCAACTTTTCGCTAATGATGCCCATGTCCACAGCTGATGACTCTGCCTATGCTGCTGCTACTACGGACGAACTGGAAGGACCGACGTCGACCCGTGCTATCCTCTGGTACTGCACGGGGTTTGTGGCTGCTGGGGTCTGCCCTGAGTGTACAACAGGGTCTGGGACATCACCATGTAGTTCTCGGCCATCTCCTCGTAGATGGCCTAGACCTGGTCATGATCCTTGGCGAAGTAAGACCCCCACAAGAAGCGTTCACCAAGCCCTGAAGCTCTGGTGTCAGCCCACTGAAAAAGCTCTGCATGAGGTTCGACTTGGAAATGTCGTGGTGCGGGCATCTATCAGTCAGCTCTCGGAACCTCTCCCATGCCTCATGGAACTGCTCGTTGGGGAACATGGAGAATTTGCTGGTCAGGGCTCTCGCGGAATTGGTCCGCCTGAGTGGATTGTACTTGTGCAAGTACTCGGTGCAGAGCTGCTCCCAAGTGTAGACAAACTTCCCCAGATGTTTCAGCCAGGTGGCTGCTCTGTCTGCCAAAGAAAAGGGGAAGGCAATCATCCTGATGGTGTCCTGGTCCACCTGACGATCGTGGACAGTACTGCAAATCATAAGGAACTCCTGGAGGTGGAGATGGGGCTCCTCGGTGGCGAGCCCGTGGAAGCGGGGGAGAAGCTGCAAGGTGTTCGGGGGGAACTTGAAGTCCGCCACGATGGCTGGTAGCACAACCCAGTGATCCATCAGTGTCGATCCGAGGTTGTACAACTCCCGCATCGGTCTCGGTGGCTCTCCTGCTCCTACCGTAGCTGCTGCCGCTGCGGCTGCTGCGGCTGCATCATCTGGAACTCTCGGCCCGTCTCTACGCAGCTCGTGCTCTCCTCTCATCTGCTCCATCTCTCTCCTCATATCTAACATGAAAGCTCCCTGATCCCTCAACTGCTGCTATACGGTCTTGAGGGAGGCGATCAGGGTGGAGTTGATCGCACCCTGGTCAAAAACAAAGTGCTCGGGCTGTGGACCTCTAGAGCGATCATCAGAACTGCCGGCCATAGTCTTTGCAAAATCAAATGATCCAAACTCAGGTGTCGATAAATCTGCTAATCTCTCCTCTAGCACTGGTCTCTCGGAACCAAAAGAAAGGGGGTCGAGGGGGGAACAGGGTGGAATCATACTCGGGTTCGGAGAGCGGGTCTTGGCTCTCGCGAACCAACCTAGATGAATGGGTAGACGCGCCCGAAAGCGGTGCAGCCAGAGGCTGCCTAAGAGATCGTCTGGCCCATCATCTTGATGTGGTGAGTAAGGCAGATGAGATCTGGAAAAACTATGATCACAAGCAAACCCCAAGTTCACCAACGCAACGTGAGCTGAAGACCGTAAAGGCTCGATCAATTATCTTGTCAAATTTTATTTTGGTGAACAATCAAGATATCGGAGCGATTACGTGACCTGTTGGATACCCGATACCTTCCCAACCGACTGTCCTGCACAGAAGAGTCAGTAATCAGTCGAGAATGGTACCGGAGGGCTCTACCTAGTGTTCGGGTCACTCTCTCGTACAATTAAACCAAGCAATGAGGGGGTTGCTCTCCCCAAGACAGATTTTTAAGTAAAGTATCTTTTAGTGATCAATAGTTTTAGCAGTCCCAATTTTATGGTTTTTCTTTTTAATCTTTTTCAATAAAAACAAAGAGGCCTAACGAATTTTTTGGTTCTCCTGGTTATTAAGTTATAAATAGGGGGAGAAGACGAAAAAGCTGATGCGCGATGAAATCAATGATGCATACAAAGTAAGAAAGGCGTACCTGACTCCAGCACTCTACATGCAATATGATCCGCTCAGAATGTAAAGACAGAAAGTAAACTACCTATATGGTGCAATGGGAAAAGCCGAGTCCTAAGCAGGCAACTTCTACATGACAGAACCGTCTAGCTGGTCACCAGCCTTCGATCCAGAGAGTCCGGTCTTGGTCTACCCCTCCTCCTCCCGACAAATCGGGTTCAGGAGCAGTGCTTGGCAGGGCAGGCTGCGACACGGAGGCTTGAAGGAAAATGAATCAGCTATTTTTATTAATGTTTTATTAGTAGGTCCAATTAACGATCTATAGGCACAAGCAATCTATTAAGTATGTGGATCCTACTCAGTACGGCACAGTCAAGCAGAAAGTCCTACGGCTAGGGGCTCGAGAAAAACCGCATAAAACCGTAAAAGGCTGCGAAAAACGAAAACTGCGAAGAAAAGCCACGAAAATCTAAGGATCCCCCGAGCACACCGGTGCTCGGCGAAACAGACCCGAAAAAAGTCTAAGTCCAAGTCTTCTGTCCCTATATTATTACAATAATCAAATGAATAAAAGTAAAGTCTACACCTCGCGCACTCAGCTACTCTCTCGCTCTCTCCTGCAGCTCCGTGTAGAAGGGAGCTACCTCTGAATACCGCGGTTGCACCGGCTCCTCGAAAGTCGCCGCCTTGGTCCTCGGGCCCTCGCAAGAAAGAAGACAAGTATCACAGACCAAAATAATAATCAAATATAGACAAGAAGAACAAACAGGAGTATATGTGCAAAAATGGCAAATAAAATAAACAAGCAAAAATAAAATGAAAGAAAAGAAAAGAAAAGAAAAGAAAAATTAATGAAAAATAAAAAGCCACGAAATGTCGCGGACTCAGAAAGAGCCGCGGAAAGCCGCGAAAAAGAAAATAAAATAAAAAGAAAACTAAAACGACTACTAAGCCGTGCCTCCCCGACAACGGCGCCATTCTGATGACCGAACAATCCCGAGCAACTAAGGATGGAGAAATCACAAAGGTCGTTGCGACCTCAGTCGCTCAAGTTTTTAAATCAATTAAGAAAATAAGAAAAGCAAACAAATGACAACTTCAAACAATTATTTATCTATTCAAAAATCACCCAAAAAATTCAAATAAAAATATTTAATTATGTTTTTTTATAATTTTTACTATTTTTGGTTAATTTTTGGTATTTTTCCGATTTTTATTGAAATTTCTAAAAATAAATCAATGCAAAAAGATAACAATAATGTCCAGCCAAGCTTGAGGGACTTAGATAAAATATCTAAAAGTCCCTAAAAAGCCTGGAGGTAATTTTTATGGAAAATACAAACAACAAGCAAACTTACAGAGAAGAAATTATTATTTTTGGGATTTTCAAGATTTTTTTAGAAATTTTATAAGATTTTTAGTGTTTTTCAATTTTTATGGTTTTTAGATATCTAAAAATGACCGAAATTGGTCAGAAAATCAAATAGGATAAAATAAACAATACCTAATTTTTTTGTAATTTTTAAAGATGTTTTAATATTTTTTTGTGAATTTTAAAGTTAGACAGTAAAGAAAAAGCTTGTTTTTGAATTTTTAAAAATATCAAATGAAATAAAAAATGTCTCCAAAAATTGGAGAAAATTTACACCATGGTAGGAGCCATGTATCTAATTTGGAGTTAATTTGCTATTTTATTGAAAATGAAAAGAAGGGTATAGTGCATAGGGACCTGTACGCAAATAGTAAAAAGTTCCAGGGGGTCCGGTGCAATTTCTCCAAGGTTGCACACGTGAGGCGCGTGACTGGGCACTTAGGGACCTATTTGCAAAGAAACTAAGGTTTCTGGACTATTTGGTGACAAGTACTAAAAGTCCAGGACCTCAGTGTAAAATACCCAAAATATAACGCACAAATTCAACACTCACAGGGGTATTTCTGCAAATAACAAAACTATAAATTCATTCAGTAACACCCTGGAACAACAAGGCTATACATGCAAATATCCCAAAACAAACACGTGTCGATGCACGTGATCCACTACACAAAGGGTTATAAAAGCAAATAAAGTAAGTACGAGGTCCTAGATGCAAATGTACCAAAATAAAAACAACTAGCTACAATATTTACAGGACTAAACACTAATTACTCAAAAGAGAAGGGCCAAAGGGTAAATTACCCTTTATTAAGTCGGTCGTCAGATGGGCGCCACGTGTGATATCCGACGGTCGGGGAAGGGTGGCGCCCAACGCTAGAGTCCTTGGTCTGATCGAGCGGCTGAGGCCTCGCCACGTGTAGGATCGGGCGGCTGAGCAGCAGTGTGGGAAAGCCTCGCTGATCGGACGGTCCCGATCACTCCTCCAAAGATCGACGATACGGGCGACTCCTCAAACGGACGGCGGAGATCTGAACTGGAGCTGGAGGTGAATCGGACGGCAGGGGAGGGTCCTCGATGAACTGGGCTCCGACAAACTTCGTCGGGCTCGTGCAGGTGCTGGAGGTCTCCTCGGAGGCCACAGATGATCGGAGACAATGCGTGGGGGCCTTCCGCGTCTAATGCCACCCTCCGATGACGGCGAGCAGCTCTGGGGAGCTCCGGCGACGTCGGCGGAGGTCGAGTCGCTGCACCAGATGGTCCAGGCCCTGAGACGGGCTCGGATGTACCTGAAAAACACAGTAGCAGACTTGCAGGTCGAGGGCAAAGTGACTCGACCCTGTAAGCGGGGGTGAAGGTGATCGGTGCGGCGAGATGGTCGAGCTCCGGCGATGCGACGGCGGAGGAGCTCGAAACCCCAGCTCCTGTGCGAGCTGGGTTGAATGGATGGGCGGAGACGGTGCACGGGAAGAAGGCGATCGTGAGGCGGTGCTCCGATTATCGAATGGGTGGCGACAGTGGACGGAATCGAAGATGAACAGCCATGGGTCGATTTGGGGCAAAATGGAAATTCGAGAAATAGAGAGGGAAAGAGAGCTACCTACTGGGCGTAGTCGACTGTGGAGGAGCTGGCGATGCTCCTGGTCCTTGCCTCGAGGACCGTTGGTGTCCGAGGCTCTGGCGCTACCTCCAGGCGGCGCACGGCGGCGCAAGCTCGCCGGATCAGTGGTCTTCACACTCCCGCCTCGCTGCTACACCACCAGAGGCGAGCTGTCACTCTCGCGAGGATGATGGAGTTCACTGGGTGGAGAAATGACGAGCCAAATATGAGGAATAGGGAGGCGGAGCTCGGCTTAAATATGGGTGCAGGTCTGAGAAGAAAGGCTCGGGCAGGGTTCCGGCGAAGCGCAGATCCCCACACGGATACGTCGGCGAGGATCTCGGATGCAAGGGGGACGATCGGAGCTCGGGGTCGCGGATTTCGAGGTCGGGTTGTGACGCGAAAAATCGGGGAAGTCGGGTCAGGCGTCACGACCCGTGCGAAGTGGTACACAGGGGGGAGTTGACTGGGGGGTCAACGTCCCCCGTGGACCAATGAGAATCATCCATTTGGAAAAGATTTGGAAATTAATTTAAAAATAGAAAATGGCCGATTTATTAAAAACTCAAAACATGAAAAATGTTTATTTTAATTTTTTCTATTTTTTTGTGATTTTTAATTAATTTTTCAAAATAAAAATAAGGTATTTACACTATTGAGCTATATATAGGTATATATACAATATTGATTTTTGATTTTTAATTAGTTATTTTTGTGAATTTTTATTCCCATTTTATATTTTATTTATTTATAGCATAAAATTAGGGATAAAAAAGTATTTTTATTTTATTTTTATTATATATATAAGGGTGAATAAATAGATATTTACATATATATACATGGTATATGTACAATGTTATTTTTGGTTTTTAATTTTGTTCTTTTTATTTGATTTTTGTTTTATGGTTTTTATTTTATTTTCAACATAATAGATAGAATATGTACTAATTTTATGGAAATTTATTTATTTACAAGGCCAAATAAATAGGGATAGGTGAGTTATGTACAAGGTGAATATGTACAAGGGAGTTATTTTTGTTTTCTTTTTAATTTTTCAATTTTTGTTTTGGTTTTGTAGTTAAAAATATATACAAGCCCATTTTATTCTATTTTTAGAGGAAAATATATTTATGATATTTACAGGTATATTTACACACATGAGCTCCCTATCTCTCTCTACTTTGGCTTTTATGCGGTCAGGCCCATGCTGAGCCCTCCCTTGGGATTAGGTTGCTCAATATTTATTCTAAATATTTTCCTCTTTTTCTTTTTAATATTTATTCTTTTATTTTTGCACAAAAATATGCTAATTATTACTTTTTACACCATGCATGCTTTTGGGTAATTATTTGTATTTACAAACATATACATGCATTTGCAAAGGTTTTTGTAGCTAAAATATAAGAATAAAGAGTGATGAATGAGTATTCATCAGTCACACCGACACATTAATTTCATACTTCACCCGAGTCGATCTTTCGTGCATCATAATGGCGTCGTTGCAGGGGTGCACGGCTAAGTAGTCTGATTTTGTCTCTATCTCTTATAATAGTTTCTGACCTTATTCTGCTTTGATATTTCGTGTGAGGAACACCGGAGTACAATGCTATCCATCTTGGAGGGAACAACACGAGAGGAGGAGCATAATATAGCAGGAGATTGTTATTTTAGATAGAATTTAAAAAAAAACATTTGTAATAATTTAGACTCTTAGACATTTGGACACTCTTAAGACACTTGAACATTATTAATTGTATGTTTCGCCGAGGGTCGGTGCACTCAGGGGACCTCACTGAGTTTTTCGTTGTTTTTCGACTTTTATTTTCTATTTGATTCCCAAGGATTTAGCCCCTAGAATTATTATTTTTATTGCTTGCACTTGGTAATTATCTAATGTCCAAACACCCTAATAAACTATCTATGCCTATAGATCGTATTTGGACTTAGTCAAATAGAGAAAAAGTTAATTTAATTGGTCAAGACACATTGTGCCTTGAGAAATTGCTTACAATGCTAGCAGACGTGTTGTGGCGGGTACCGAGCGACTTCCAAGATCATATTCAAGACTCTTCTCTGATTAGTTAACTATCAGCTCTTCCCGCTAATAGAAGTTGCTCATCTTAGGGTGATTTCCTCGCGCATCATATAGATTAGTTTTAATTCAGTCTTTAAATTTATGCGCAGATCACCATTCATGTAGAGAGCTGGAGCAAGGTACGCATTTCTATCTCTGCATGCATCATTGTGTTTGATCGCGCATTGGCTTTTTCGCTTTCCTCCATCAGTTTTATTAGACTTAAATAAAAAGGAAATTGGAAAATTTGTTAGACGTTGCATTATTCAGAAAAATACCTAAAAAAGAAATAACCAAATAAAATCTAGGACTACTAAAGCACACTTGACCTAAAACAAACTTCACTTAAAAATCTTTATTTTGGGGAGAGTAGCCCCCTCTTTGAATAATTATTCCTGAGAGTTGAGCGACCTGCATACTAGGATAAAGCCATGCCGGAACTTTCTTCAGACTACTGATTCTAAAATCAATTAGATATTCTCTAGTGAGGACTTTTGTGTAGCTAGTAAACGGTCCGAACTTCCTTAGCAGAGTGGGTGGTTTAGAGGACGTCGTGAAAGCATGGTCTGCAAGCAATGGGTAGCCAGTAAACGGTTCGTACTTACACCCATATTGGCTAGAATTAGGCGCAATTAGTTGTAAGACCTCGAGTCAGTCTCGAGGGAGAATCAGGCTCCTAAAAGCTCGCAAGCCCGCTTTGAAAGATTGGATTATCACATAATAAAATTTGACAAGATAAAAGATTGAGCATTTACGGTCATCATATTGCGTTGAGTAAGTGAATCAGAGGTTTGTTTTCTCATCTTGATTGCATCCCAGATCTAATATTCATAAATCCCCACATCATGATGATGAGCAGAAGGTCTATTAGGCTACCTCTTGCAGCATCGCTTTCCAGCACTCCTGCCCGTTCATCTAGGGCAGATTCAGAGATCTCAGACTCGCTCTTTGAACACGAGTTTGCCTCCACCCTATTACCCCTCGACCACCCTTCTTCAGTTTCTGAGGTACAACCAGATAGGCCAGCACATCTATATGTTCATTTGACTGCACCTGAGCTAGGATCTTTTGCCTTTACATAGACCGGTGAGATGGCCAGCAGTGAAGGAAGAACTGATGAGCAGCCACATGTATCCTCATTTGTATTAGATCAGTTCGTCATCAACAACACATTTCTTGCTTCCCTGGAGACCATGCAACGACAGATCCAAGACCAGGGAGTGTTCATGACAGAAGTAAAGAGAGAGCTTACGCATATGATAGGAGTTAGAACGACCAGCCGGTGGAGAAATACCGAGAGTTGAGGGTGGACACCAGGATGAGGCGTAGGATCCAGCCAGATCAGCTTACACCATGAGGCAGTTGCACAACCCTAGTGCAACCCTCACATACTGATGGATTCACTTGCAACCCTTGTGTAACCCTCACACTGATGGATTCAACTGCCCGCTATCTTGGGCGATTTTGACCTTCACCCTCAGACCAATCAGTTAATTCCCAATTCCATGGGCTAGCCACTGAAGAACCCCATCTACATCTGTAGGAGTTCGAGATGATTTGCAGCACCATCCACGGCAGACTACTGGACGAGGACACGATTAAGCTGATAGCCTTTCCGTTCTCCTTGGCTGATAACTGGCTGAAGCACCTGGGGAAGGTTATCACCACTTGAGAGCAACTCCGGACCGAGTACTTGAACAAGTACTATCCACTCAACCGGACCAATGAAACTAGAGCCATGATCATCAACTTCACCATGATACCGAATGAATAGTTCCATGAAGCGTGGGATCTCTTTAGAGAGCTCATCGATAGATGTCCCAACCACGAGATTAGCAAGCCCAACCTCCTCCAGAGTTTCTTCTGTGGACTGACACCTGAGCTGCAGGGGCTAGTGAACGCCTCATGTGGAGGTTTTTACTTCACAAAGGACGAAGAACAAGTCTGGGATATCTATGAGGAGATGGTCAAAAACTATACAGTGACGCCCCAGACCTATGTCTACACTCAGGAGAAGCCTCTCCCATAGGTGACTTCATATCAGAGGATAGCATGCATTGAGGTTGGTCCTTCTACATCTTCATCGACAACATCACTAGCGAAGTCTTCGACTACCGATATAGATATTATTAGCCAGAAGTTTGACCAGATAGAAATCATAGAGAAGAAGCCGTGTCGGGGCCTGGATAAGCTCAATAAGATTGATAAGATGGCCCAAACATTGAGTGACCTGAAGATCCAGATCGTGTATCTACAAGAGGCACATACGGCTTCTCAGCCTCATCCTAGGTCACGGACTGGTCCAAGGAGCAACACTTCACAACCTTCCGCCTCATATCGTTAGGTCCGTCATATTCAGGAGGAACCCATTCAACAGCTCCAACAGTACTAGCTACTACCCTCTTCAGACACTCAGATGGTGGTATATCATCCGGATTAGCCCTTGGCAGCCCTCCCATTGCCACTCCACGAGCATCATGAGCCATTGACAGAAGTCAACGGGATCTGGTACTCCCAGTACCAACAACAATCTGGGATTCGTCGTGACCATCCCAACTTCCGATGGTCTACTGGAGTCACTTCGTCCCAACAACAACCACCGGCACAAGTAGGACAAGGCAGCCAATCACAACAAACCTAGTACCCCCAACAGCAACATCAACACTATCCTCGTCCCTAGTATCAGGGACAACAGTGGAAGTAGCAACAACCTCATCCCCAGTACTCCCAGCTTCCTCCTCACTACTAGCAACAGACTCAGCCTCATTTCTAGCGAGGCAACCCGTCCAGTTCTCATGGTCGCTCATACGAGAACCTATCTCTTGATAATTTCGCCCACATGTTGATAGACCAGCAGGCTACCTTCCGGCGAGAGATGGATGATTTTCGTCAGGAAATGAGGGAAATAATCAAGGGATGACCGCCATACCTGCTCAGATTGAACCTAACCCGAACACTTTGAAGAGAAAGTCTGAGTAGGTACAATCTATAGAGACCGCCTCTCCTAGGTCTATTTTGGATAACACTTATTCTGTTTGATGTTGATTTTGTGACACTTAGGAGAGGTAGGAAGCCAGCTGGCGGCGACTCGTCTAGGCAACAGACTACTACAGATGCTAGGACGCCGGACGAAGTCAAGAGCGGTACTGATGCCGCTCACCATGATGACGATAACGTTGGTGCTAAAGCCACCAAGGATGTTGATCAGACGACGATGCTGAGGCTATCAAATCTCTAGTTGCAGATGGTGGTTCTGAAGCCACCCATATTCTAGTAGATAGGTCAGAGTGCGGTGCTGATACCGCAAGTTCAGATGTTGTTGGTGGTACTGATGCCACTAAGATTCCTTCAGTTGTATTGACTTCTTATGTACCTGAGGACATATTTGGAAAAATACATAAAAATAAAAAACTCCTAAAATAAAAAATATGAATAAAGGAAAGGTTTCTGCATCTCCTGTGAGCCCATCTATTGCTTTTGATGATCTATGCATGTATTCTAATCTTATGAATGCCCAAAAACCTACTCCTTACCCTCATCTCTCTGAAGAGGGTCCCTCTATCTCCTTCCCTCAATCACTTCGCTTAGGGAAGTGGCCCAAAATAGAAAATACCAAAAAGAGACAACAACTAGAGTTCAATGAGCATATGATAGACGTATTTCATATCTAGCTGACTCTTCAGGAGGCAATTGAGCACATCCCTCTATTCCAGAAAAACATTAGAGAGAAGACCATTATTCACAAGAAGAACAGAAATAACCGTGCAGAAATCCATGTGCTCACTCGTGCCACCTTCTTCGCCATTCAGAACCGATTGCCAGCCAAGAGACCTGATGCAGGAGCTCCTTATGTCAGATGCCACATTCATGAGCAACAATTCGATCAGACTCTATAAGACAGCGGTCCCTCAATTAACCTCCTCCCGACTGCCTTACTTGATCGTTTCGAGTTAGGCCCTCCTAGATAAAGAAGGATAGTCCTTTAGTTTGTTACCCCCATCATTCTAGGACGATCATTCTTGGCCACAACCCAGGGAGTATCTGATCTTGATAGTGGGAAGGTATACTTTCGCGTCAAGGGTGAGAGTATACAAATAGAGGTGATTGAGGAGATCAGAGCCAGAGACTCAGCTTGCTCAGAGCAGACCACCGATTCAGAGCAGATGACAGAAGTAGAGCTAGACATCCACTAGGAGTGTGATTTTGTGATTACAGATGATGAAGCCATTTGGACAGATCTAGTTTCACGAGCTCTTATCACACCCTCAGAGACTACAAAGCCGCATATGATAGCTGATGAGAGTTCGGAGAGCACACTCATGGCACAGGACACGTTAGAGGCTGATGATTGCGATCAGGGTAGAGAAGTAGATTATATCTCTTGTGATTCAGATTCAGATCCCTCAGACTCAAACATTGATTTCAACTGGCAAGACTTTGATGATTATTTACCGTGTCTGTATACCACAGAGCCCACAACTAGGATGGAGATCAAGCCAGTACAGATGGTAGATACACTAGCAGGGATATCTTCTTCAGATTTACAGATTCAGTGAGAGTTCTCCCATGCAGATTTGGTAGCCTTCACGCATACTTTTCAGAGGCCAGATTTGCCAGCTCCCACTTGTCTTGAATTGAAGACCTTGTCGTAGAGTATGAAGTACATATTCCTTGTGGGTGAGCCAGACATGTTCCAAGTCATAATCTTGGCGGATTTGACTGAAGGTCAAGAATCTTGTTTGATGGAGGTTCTTGAAAGTAATCACAAGGCAATAGGATGGAGTGTAGCTGATCTCCAGGGGATAAGTCTGGCCCTGTGCCCCCACCACATATATCTCGAAGATGATGCCAAATCATCGCATGAGTTTCAATAGAGGTTGAACCCAAATCTTCGAGATGTAGTCATAAAGGAAATATCTAAGTGGTGGAGCATCAATTTTATCTACCCCATCTCCAACTGGTACCCAAGAAGATGAGTATCACCACAGTTGTGAGCGAGTCTAGAGAGAATATAGCTACCCGAGTACCCACTTCTTGGAGGGTTTGTCTGGACTACAGACGATTGAACCAAGCCACTAAGAATGATCGTTTCTTGCTACCAATTATTGCAGATTAATGAGAGGTTAGCCAGGAAGAGTCATTACTATTTTCTTGATGGGTACTCGGTGTACAATCAGGTGGCCACACGAAGACCAGGAGAAAATGATGTTCACCTATTCGTTTGGAACGTATGCTTGTGTACGGATGCCCTTTGGATTATGTAATGCCCTGGCTATATTCCAAAGGTGCATGGTTTCCATCTTCTCGGACGTGGTGGGTGAATGTTTAGAGGTCTTCATGGATTACTTTTTTATCTACGACGATGGGTTTGGTGCTGATCTTGCTTGCCTAAATCCAGTACTTCAACATTGCATAGAGGTCAACATTGTGTTATCTTGGGAGAAGAGTCATTTCATGATGACTCAAGGGACGGTCTTTGATCAGATCATCTCCAACAGAGGCATGGAGGTTGATCCGGCCAAGGTGGAGATCATCAAGAAGCCTAATCCACAGTCCAATTTGCGATAGTTGCGATCTTTTTTTGGGGATGTTGGTTTCTACCGATGGTTCATATAGGACTTCAGCCGAATTGCCCGACCACTTACTGATCTGTTGACAAAAGACACTGAGTTCCTTGTAGATGATAAGTGTCTTTTGTCATTCGAGACTCTCAAGGGATTAGTTGTGCATGCTCCTATTCTTTAATCACTCGTTTGGTCTCTCCCATTCGAGATTATGACGAATGCTTCTAATTTTGCCATAGGAGATGTGCTTGGATAGAGGAGGGATGGATTGCCATTTTCTATTCACTGTGCTTGCCGGAGTTTGAATGCCACTTAGCGGAATTACACTGTGACAGAGAAGGAGATGCTTGTCGTAGTTTTTGCTCTGGATAAGTTTCGATCTTACATTCTTGGATCTAGAGTAACTATTTACATAGATCACACCGCCATCCGGTATCTCATGACAAAGAAGGATGCCAAAGCCAAATTGATCAGATGAATCCTTCTACTCCAGGAGTTTGACATAGAGATTAAGGATAAACCTGGAATTAAGAATGTGGAGGCGGATCACCTCTCCCGATTAGAGCATCTTGAGAATTCTGAACATACCACACTTATTACAGATACATTTCCAGACGAGGCGATTCTTACTATCAGCTCACTCCCATGGTTCGTTGACATTATGAACTATCTTGTTACCAAGAAAGTTCCATAAGGTTGGCCCAGGCAGTGACTTGAGACCTTCCTCGCGAAGGCAAATTCATACCATTGGAAGGATCCCACCCATTATCATGAAGGGGGGGGGGGATAACATATGGTGCCGGTGTATTCCTTAGGAGGAAGACCATAGCGTCCTCACCTATTAACACAAGCTTGAGATAGGAGGACATCACTCTGGGAGACAGACAACATAGAAAGTTCTCCAATTCGACCTTTGGTGGCCTACCCTCTTCAAGAATTCGTGAAGAATTCGTGAAGAGGTGCACTGACTATCAGAGGATGGACACATGTAGACAGAGAGATATGATGTCGATGCAACCCATTCACTTTTGTGAGGTTTTTGATGCATGAGGCATCAATTTCATGGATCCATTCCCTAAGAATCAAGGATTTAAGTACATTCTGTTTACTGTAGATTACGTTAGTCGTTGGGTTGAGGCCATCCCCGCCCGAGCCACATATGCAAAGACTGTTTGCAAATTTTTGAGGAAGAATATCATTTCACGGTTCAGGGTACCTAGAGTCTTGATTTCTGAAGGGGGGACTCATTTTATCAACGACAAGGTAAGGGCCCTTGCTAACGAGTTCGACATTGACCATAGAGTCACCACTCCATATCACCCACAAATTAATGGTCTTGCTGAGGTTTCAAATAAGGAGATTCAGACTATTTTGCAGAAGGTTGTCCGCCCAGACCGAAAGGATTGGTCACAGCTTTTGGACTCGGTCTTGTGGGCCTATCGATCTTCCTTTAATACACATTTGGGCACATCTCCCTTTCGGCTCATTTATGGAAAGCCATGCCACTTACCCGTGGAAATTAAGCATAAGTCACTTTGTGCAGTTACTGGGCTATTATTAGATCCCAAGAGTGTAGGAGACCAGATAAGAGCAGAATGGACAGCCTTGGAGGAGTTGAGAGACAACCTTCTCGAGTAGCCTACAATATAAGGATAAAGTGAAAATATGGCATGATTCTCACAATAGCCATAAACTTGGGTTGAGATTTTTCAGAGAAATTACAAAGCAAATGGAAGGGATCATACTTGGTCAGGAATCGATAATGGTAGATTCTTGATCATGATCTGTTGATCGTTGACGTTTCCCCTATTTATTTTGTATGAGATGTGATCTTTGACTCACATCACCTGGCATCTCATAATGATTCTCACTTCTTCCCCACACCTGTATAGATCCATATTGTCTAATTTCCCCTATTTATTTTGTATGAGATGTGATCTTTGACTCACATCACCTGCATCTCATACATGATTCTCACTTCTTCCCCACACCTGTATAGATCCATATTGTCTATATCACTCATTCTTTTGGTTTAATACCCCAGATCCATCTTATGATTTTGCTATACTTAGGATGTACTTGATCATAAGTATAGGGGGGTATTAGACTCGTGACTTTCCATTTCCTCCATTACCTCTATTTTTGCTTCCTGAACTAGGGGAGGTAATGTCGGTACATTCTACTCCTCGATTTTCTCTTTTGTGAAAAATCTTCTATACTTAGGATGACTTGATCCTAAGTATAGAGGGATCACCGACTTCTATTGATTCTATTCTTTCATCCTTAAGAGTCGTTGTAGTATAGCATTCTTTTCACTTCCTCATACCCAACACGAGTTATGTCTTCCTTCATCGCTCTCTGATCACTCTAAGGACATCGTTCGAGCTAAATATAGGTGGGTGTTGTATATATTGTATATATTCTTTAGCTATAACTCGTACTTTGTAATAAGGCTATTATTTATAAAACAATGATTTGAAAATATTTCAAAAAACTTTTCAAAAAATATTTTTGCACAAATTTTGTAAAGAGATTTGTAAAAATGTTTTGTTTTCAAAATATTTGTAAAATTATTTTTTTGTATAAAAATTAAGTATATTATATAATTTTTTTGAAAATTATGCAAAAACAATTTGTAGAATTAGTTTTGAAAAATATTTTGAAAACTATTTTGTCACATAAATAAATATTGGGTATGAAGACTACTTGTATATATGTGTGCATTAAAAACTAGAAGCTACCCTTAAATTCCATCTTGTACATAAAACCTGTAGCATAAACCTTTATATATATATATATATATGTATATGTATATATCCTTGTAAAAAGCTTTCCTTGTTTTTCAAAAATGCCTAAAATTTTGAAAAATAAAAATTTCCATAAAAAATGCATATTTTGAAAATTCCCTACAAAAAGAGTTTGTATATACTTTCATGTGCATTCTTCATAATCACGGTTGACATTTAAACTAGTCTAGAATTAAATTGAAAAATGGAGATTGGTTAAGACCTTAATCCACTTAACGTTAGAGGAACCTTATTGGACTTGGGGTTAAGATTTTTCAGGTCCACAGCGATTTATATCTTTGAGTACACTAGGCTATGTTCACATGACATCTTGGTAAGCCTAATTAGAACACTTAACAATGCACATATATCTCTTAGAGACAATTGCTTGACTTGGACACGCACCTTACACGTAGCTCAACACGAATGAGGCAGTGAGGAGGCAGAATCCTTTGGCTTGGAGTAACATATGGGGGTACTACAGCTAGCCGGAACCTCCCGTCCTTCTCTAGGGAGGGATGTGCACCTCAACCTAGTCTAATAGCATTGAGGTCTAGCGACAGGAGAGTGTGGGTTGCAATAATTCTTCAAAAGAAGGATAATTTACTGGCTCAAGAAGAAAAACTCCTTATGTATATGCTGCACCTTGTAAATATGTTATATATATGTCAAAAAATGTGTAAAATAGCAAAAAACTCCAAAAGGGGACATGCCTGATTGAAAATAAAATGCCCATCAGAGTATATATAGATATAGAGAATAAGCAAAGCCTTTGTATCCCACTATCCGATCTGAAGGTAGCTTGCATCTGGAGACTTAGCTACACTAGTTAAGCTCCAAGGGATACGTGGCTACACTAGTCACGGTCCATTCTCTTCTTTACCCTCTTTTTGAGCTGGATGTACTTGAACTTAGAAGGGAATACCCCGCTCCTCAAGGAAAGAGTTGCTAGACTAGGGGATTAGAGTTACCTTATTGAGGGAGGCTATTTCTTTGCAATTTTTGAGGTGGGGAGATATACATCATTTACACAGTATAATGAAAGATTCATAGTCATTAGATTTTACGAATGTAGACTTGTTCCGACCTGCTTGTTAAGGAGTCCTGACCATAGAACTAGGGAACTTGAAGGCTGTTGAGTCTTAAACCCACTTTACAATAAGGTCCCGCCAAACTAATAATCCAAAGGTCTGACTGAGCTCCATACTCCAATTTAATGAAGACAAGTTTAATAATCAATTCTGATGCTTTCATTTTCTTTTCTTTCTGTTTTCACTTCTTTTTCAAATAAGTGTTTGCTAAGGGACTAGCAAAGGTAAAGTATAGGAAGATGATGAATCTATGATTCTCATTCTTTATTCTTTTATTTTAGCTTTTTGTATTAGCAAAACATCTATAAATATATGTAAATACAATAAATTAACATTGTACATGTCTTTGCTAATATTGCAAAATTAACGCATATTTTCCAAAAAATAAAGAATAAAGAGAAAAGAAAAAGAAGGATGTATTTAGAATAAATATAAAGTGACCCAAAGTCCCGAGAGAAGGTTAAACCTTGGCCTGATCGACAAGAAATATAAGTAGGGGGAGATAGGGTATATTGTAGATAATACCTATACAAATAAATATTTATTTTATATTTTGTACCATAGTATTTGAACATTTTGTACATACCCATAAAAATACAATAAAATAAAAATAAAATAAAAATCATAAAACACAAAATAAAATAAAAATAAAATCCACAATTTATTGTACAAAAGACACACATAAATGTATTATATAGAACACCTATTTATTTAATATATCTACTTATTTTGTTTTTATTCCTCAAATTATTTTGTAAATAAATAAAATATAGAATAAAATATGTTTTTGTAAAAATAATAAAATAAAAATATTTTTACATTATATACATGTATATTATACCTATACATGATAGATCATAATGTATATACCCTATATATATTTTTCATAAAAATAATACAGAAAAAGTTTGAAAAATAATAAAACTTTTTTCATTTTAATTATTTTTTATTTTAAAATCATTTTTTATTTTCGATTCAATATTCTTTCATTTTACAATTCCCTAATTTCTAATTGGTCTGAGGGATTGTTGACCGCGATCAACCCTCCCCCCAACTGACCCGACCTGACTCCAACCTCGTCGGACCTGTTTTCTCTCCATTTTTCGAATCGGGTTAGACCTCCATTTACATCGATTCTTGTACCCCGAATGTTCTCCTAGGCTTCTTCATCTTAGCAGATCCCTAGGAGTAGCCGGATCACCCTAGGATTTCGTGCTTCTCCTCGAATCTTCTGGAACCTAGGGCACCTCTATAAAACCTCTGCCTCTCGAGCTCCACATCTCGTCCCTCGCTCCACCATTTCTCCTCTAACACCTATAGTAGGGTGTGTTGGACATGTGAGCCCACGGCGAGCCATTATGCAATAAATGTTATTGCGAATATCATTCCCTGATCTGAAATGAAGAATAAATAATTTGCATAATAGGTCCCTCTGTACAATTAGGGTTATGTACCATGGCTGTCTTAATGATCATACAGTTGTTGATTCAATTATTGAATCATAGAGGCTGGTGTTTGGATGAATATCTAAAGGGTTAGATTGAGGACTCATCAAGCACCGTCAAATGATTATTAAAATGTGATCTCCAGCCTGAGTAGGAGATGGCAATCCTTTCTCACATAGGCTGATATCTGACCGACCTCTTGATGTAGGTCCTCTGCATAGGAATAGAGATTCGGAGGTGTCAGATTAGTTAGGTCAAAGAGTTGACTTAACGAGATCGAGATAACCGAAGTCCTATGTTGAATGCTGTCACAGCATAGGCACGCATCCTCTGACCAGAGACAGATGTATTGCTATATGTCTGAGTATGTACATTTGACAGACCAATAGGTTGATGACCTAACCAAGGTCTATACACCGGCGCGTTGGTGTGCATATAAGGGCATATGAGTAATACGATCTCTCAAAGGGATCATACAGGTTCACTACTGATCCGGAAGACATGAGCTCACTCATGAGATATTGGGAAGAATCAAATTCCGTGCACGGTCGTCTCGCTTTGGAAGCTTGACTGAATTTGTAGGTTTGATATATACTTTTGGAAAGTATATGATCAAGACCTAGGTATGATATATGCTTTTGGAAAGTATATGATCGATACCAAATCCCAATGATCAAATGAGAAACTTAGTGATCAAACCGAGAAGAAGACAGTGCAAAATTGATCTTGATCTTCGGGTTGACCATGGGTCTTCCAGTATGCAGGATGTACAGGTATTGGGAATACCTGAGGGTGATGTGATCATAAACGATTGTATATCCATGACACTTCCATTCCGAGGGAGTGATGAAACAGGTCTGGATTTTAGTGACTCCTTCTAGTAGAGAAGCAATCTGATCTTAGTCCAAGTGTTGGACATTGATCTGAATGAGATTCAGATTCAATGAGAAGATTGGATTTGCGGTCTTGATTTAATCAAGCATCTGTGGGAGGTTCGTACGATCTGGATTTGAGACGAGATCTCAACATCCAAGTCACTATACGTGGAATAATACAATCGCCCTGTCCTTATCTCCAAGCATCTGCGGAGAAAGCACATTATTCTTGAAAGGGTTCAAAAATAATTCTTTTGATGAAATATCCAAGCAAGGACTTGATGATTAAATGAGATTTAATTATCAAGCTTAAATATGAATATGATTCATATTGTGAAAATGATTATCTAAGATAATTAAATGGGATTTAATTATCAAGGATTAAGAGAATGTGGATAGCACTATCCATGATATATGTGTGTTATAAATATGATTTATAATATACATATATAAGAGAGAGAATTTATGTAAATAGCATTTGTTAATTAATAATGTGGATTGGATTCACATTTATTAATTAACTGGAAATGCAATTTACTAATTAGTTTGGGTTGTAAATATGATTCACATAATATTCAATGGCATGATTGAAATATTCAAAAATTAATTTGGAATTAATTTGGTGGATATTATTGCAATAATAGTTATTGCAATTTAATTAAGAAATAATAAGATAAATAAAAAGGAGACAAAATAACCCCCTATGATTTAGGGAGGTTAGTTGACTCCCTTTTTGTTGTCACATTATCTCTTAATTAGTTAAATTAAATTATGTTGATAATGTTGCAACATATTTTAATTTAAATTAATGTTGTTGGTTTTAACCAACAACAATCATAGCCATTGATTTAGCATGGACCAAGCATAGCCTTTGGATCCATGTGTCCCATGGATTGAGATCCATTGGATCCTAAACTAATATAAATAGAGGGCTAGGGTAGCCTTCCATGGTACATCATTAAGAGTTGTATAAGGTCACAACTCTCTCTCTCTCTTTCTCATTCTTGCCCTCTCTCTCTTTCTCTTCTCCATTAAGTGGCCGTCCACTTTGTGTTGAGAAAGGAGAGACTCTCGGCTTCTTCTTCAATGACTCGTGGATCTCCATCTTCTTTGGAGTTTCTTACTCTAAAGGAAGATGACGGATTTCGTTTGACAAAATCGGTTGAGCCATCGCTTGGATCTTCATCGAGGATTGCGGGAAGGAACGTGACTCATCATCGCGCCCGCAAGTGCGTTCTTCGTGGATCGGACTTAAGATAGGAGGATCTCTACTTTGGGATCTCGCGATCACAACCACGCTTCAAGAGGTATTCCTTGTACTTTGTGGTTTGATGAAACGATCCGAGAAGTGTTCTCGTGATCATGTGGTTTCATCTTTAAAGTTAAAAATTTTAATTTCCGCTGCATCTAGCATCTAGTACGACTAGTTGCTCCGATTGCATACGATGCGATCGACACGCTTCCGTGATGCGCTTAAGGATACTCAATATCCTTCAAGTGGTATCAGAGCCAGGTTGAATATGGTTTTGGATATGATCCATACACCTTAGACGATTTGGTTCTTGAAAGGGTTGCGAAATTTTTTTACTGCATTTCAATTTTCGCACCTCTGTCTAATTGAATTTTTCGGCTCTGTTTAAAATGTTTAAACACGAAAATTTCAATTGGATTTTGTTCCCCATTAAACAAGGAAACCATAGGACTTGAGTTTACTAAATTTGGACTTTATTTGCTCAAGATATGGCTTTTTGAATATGACTATATTCACTGTTGCGGGAACTGCGGATTTGAACGTAATTAATGAGATGATTACGGTTTTAATCCACCTTGAAATGCGTGAATTATCACTTGGTTTATTTAATAAATCAAATAAGCAATCTTTGGAAACTGAGTTTGCATTTTTTGGATTTAAATTGATCAAGATAAGTTAATTTTAGTGATTGGGGGTCACTGCTGGAAATTAACAATTTTGATCTTGAACCTTGTGATATGTCATTCAATTATCATGATGAAAATTAATTGTTAATTTTCTGGAATAATTAGTGATAAATATTTGTGAAATATTTAACAACATAATTATTTCATTGAATGACACTTGCCTAAACCACAATGATGAGATATTAGATCTTGATCATTGGTTCATCAACAAACATTGCCTTCATGAAAACTATAATTGTTGTAGGACAACTTTTACATGAAAAACCCTTTTGCTTGAATAGGATTGGGGATTTGTCTAGCAAATCTCCTTATAATAAAAAATGTTTTGATTTATATTATATGGTATAATTTCGGTTGAAAAACCGATGAACATCTCAAAGTACATGATGGTCTATCTGGTATTATCCTTTCCCGAGGCGGATGTGGTGCCTAGTCGGAGAGCATTGGGGTAGCGGGTTGCAACGTATGTGGTCCGTCCCACTCTCGTCGGTACTGGCCATGACAGCGGGTAGGGACTGTATAATACCGGAGACAGACAATGTGTATTTTTCTAATTATTAAAATTCGAATAATACGTACTTTGAGTATATACCTACTATTCAAGTAAAAGACATGTTTGTTGATTGATGACTGGATTAATGATTAATTTAATATGATTAAATTAATTATATCCAATAAACACTCTATTTTGAATAGATGTGTATTTCCCTTGGAAGAATTAATTATGTGAATATGATTCACGATAATTAATTATAATTTGAATATGAGGTGGAGGATCACATAAGTGACATCCATGGTCTCCCGTCAAGGCGAAGGGTTCCGTCGCCAGGGATTGTATGTAGGAGACGCCTGTCCGAAGTGACAGATCCTATATGCAAGCGCATCTGGATCGGGCTCTTTGCTTCTCGAAAGAGTAAGGCCGTATGCGTAGTGACCCCAATATCGAGTCCTCATATTATTGGGGCGATATTGGATTGCGCATAGCGAGTTCTAATCCTGTTGACGGTTGGTTCAATTAGCAACGAGTCAACATCATCTTAGGGGTGGTGGGCCCGGGTGTTAAAGACCAAATTGGGAATGCAAGTTGGACTTGCAAGGCGGAATGAGTTCCCGCTTCTTTTTATTGGAGTCGTAAGTTCTCATATTATTGGGATGCGACAAAGATAGGAAAGGAGATCCCAGATCTTGCTAGAGATATAATGGTAAGAATATCTCTTACATTGAAAGTAATTAAGGGAATGAACTTTCAGTGTTGACAAGGCAAGACAACTTTGATATAAAAATTCCTAAATCAAAGTAAAACATGTATATATAATATATATACACTTATGCAAATTTCTTATTTCAGATAATCCTTCATTAAACCCACTCAATGTTATACTCAATAATAACCAGTAAAATGTCATGGATTGACTCTTGACCCAGATATTGTACTTGCAATTGGACACATAATGTATGTGGTTGCAGTGTGCAAGTTTCCTCAACATAACGAGGAAGGGCAATTAAATAAGACAATCAGACATCACCTTAGGGTTTGTATGTCTCTATAGTCTTGATCTTTCATCGAGTGTACTTTGGAAGTGACATGTCGATGGTGATCGTAATTGTCAAATAATCCTTATAAAATAAAAGAAGATATTTTGGCATAATATGTGCTCTAGACATTTAATCATGAATGACATGGTTCTCTGCATTATGCAGAATGGTGGCTCGAAAGAGATGATGTATTCAAAATGTTTGAATACCTACCTGAACCTAAGTCTCTAAGAGTTAAGATGTATGAAGATATGATGAGTGTCATCATTCCATTATCTATACTCAAGTCATTCATGAAGCTTCATAATAATCATTTTGTATGAATTTAATGAAGCATGTATAAATGTTGAAATGCTCTTACATTGAATTCTTTTGAATTTAACATAAGAGATCCTTAGTCTTAAGCAATGGTTGTTTATAGATTAAGAGAGTGCAGTGGAAGCATGGGTCGGACCCGAGTAAGAAGGAAAGTCAAAGAGTTGACCTACTTCTGTGACTTCCATATGACATCCAAAGAGTTGGATGAATGCCAATACTGCAATATGTTGATGTGTTGATAGTATGACTATCAAGTCTGTCTAAAATCCTTAGTGAAGGACTCAGATAGAGCATCAGAATAATCTACATATAATCATTGACTCTGACTTTATTATTTCATAAGATAAAGTCTGACAATTGTATCCCAATCTTCTAATGACATTTGCAATTGGTTGCATATATATATTAGAAGATTAGAAATTTGATCTTAAGGTTTAGTAGTCATCTACATGGATATTACTGTAATTGTTGCAGCAATCTCTATTGGATAGATAGACTTCATATTCTCAGTGGGAGAGCCCTTAGTCTTAGAGAATGTCTCTATGACCTAGATATTAGAATACCCTCATTGTTTGTTTCTAAATGTTGGAAATAAACATGAATTCTGAGATAGAACTATCATAAAGAGTTATGATGGAAATATTTCAGATAGTAATCTAGCATCTAGTGGATTCCACAAAAATAGAAAATTAATGAATGGTTCATTAAGATTTCTAATACTGAAAATAAAACCTTATAAGATCAATAGGAGGATGAAGATCATTTGACAATGATCTGGCATCAAGCTTTGACATTTGTCTGTTGATTTGATCAATAGACTAGTAAGATATGAAACTTTAGAATGTCTAAAATTTCAAATCTTACATACTTGTGAATATTATATTCAAAGTGAAATGTCCAATACACCCTTCTCTGGGAATGGTGTTAGATGTCGAGGTATTCAAGATCTCGTACATATTGATGTATGTAGATCATCTATATCATAGTAAACATTATGGATATGTAATATCTATTGATGATTACGTATGATATGAGATTTCTTCTCTTCACCTGAGAAACCTTTGAAATGTTCAAAGATTTCACAATTTTGGTTTAGAACCAAAGTTTGAAGAAAGATGAAATGAATTTGATCTAACCTAGGTAGCTTGTACCTATTAGATAAAATTCAAAGAATACCTTATGGAGATATGAATATCATTTCTATCTCACTCCTCCTGATAAACCTGAACTCAATAGAGTTGTAGGGAGATACAATTGGATCATGTGTGACATGATTTGATCAATGATGAATTTTAGCATAATTATCCTCTTAGTTTCCTGGTATATGTGTCTTTAATAAGGTTCCATGGATGTAAGCTGGAATCTAGCACTTGAGAGTGCTACTTCATTAGGAAAATAAAGTATGGTATTGGATACCTACTTTATGACCTTGAGATTCTTAAAAGATCTCATCTCTGAGAATGTGATTCTTAGAGGATTGAGATTCTTGAGAATCAAGATGAAAATGAAGTGAAGGAACTCATTTAATCTTGAGAAGATAATGAGGCTCCTGAAATCGGAAACTAAAAGGATAATTAAAGATGAAACATTAATACCTCTTCAAATTAGTTTGGGGATGTAATTCATGTGTCAGTTAAGTATGACAATGATCGGGCTTCATGTGATGAAGCTCCTGAGGATCGTGACATGGAAAGATGGATATTAGCAATAAAGTCTAAAGTAGACTTCATATACAAGTGTTGTATATGGACCCTAGAGGATCCACCTATAAGGGTTTGACCCATTAAGGTGTAAATGGATCTTCAAGAGAAAGGGAACCTGATGAGAAGGTAGAGACCTTCGAAGCTCGGTTCGTAGCCATAAGCTACACACCGGAAGAGAAGACATTGCTTGCAATGAGACTTGCTCTTCGGTAACCATTCTTAAAATCATCAGAATATTGCTAACCTTAGCTACACAACTTGACTATTGCATCTTCAGGATGTAATTCAAGATTGCATTCCTCTAAGAATACCTCTCTGAGGATATTCACATGAAGTAGCCCCAGGGCTTCATGGTTGAGGAAAGTAAGGTGTGAAAGCTAAAGAAATCCATCTGTGGACTCAAATAAGCTTCTTGAAGTTGGAACATAAGATTTGATGAAATTATAAATGTTATGATTTCAGATAGAATATTGATGTACCATGTGAAGCTTAGTGGGAGTGCCATTGTGTTCATCGTGCTAAACGTAGATAATATCCTAATCATTTGCAATGATATAAGGATGATAATAAGTGTTTTATAGACTGGCTATTCCATACCTTGAGATATGATCTCAAGAATACCTCTTAGATCTTAGTTCTGAAGTTGTTCAGAAGCAAAGAAAAGAGGGTATTGGGACTGTCACATTTGTAGTACACCTTGGACATAATCCATTCTTGGAAATTCCAAGAAAGGCTTCCTTCCCTTGAGATTTGGTACTGACCTATCAAAAGGGATAGCACCTCAAAGAGTTGAGGAAGTATGCTAAAACTGCTTGCACTTGTGCATCAGTTACGAGAAGCTAAGTGTATGCTAGATGTGTACAAAAGCCAGATATCTGCCATGCAGTGGGAGTAGTAAACTGTTACTAATCCTTCTATAGAGATAGAACACTTGATTGCAGTAATAACAATATCTTCAAGAAATTAAGACTTTATAGATAGAGATCAAAAAGTCTTAACTGTGGATACCTTAAGAGATAGTGATCTCCCAGAATAAGGGTATTCAATAAGGATTATGGAAATACTGGTTATAATAGTTATAGAGCAATAGTGTCAAGGACACTATAACCGCTTTGACTAGATTGAGTATTGGTTGCATTAGATGCAACATTCGCATTGGATGCGAGCACTGTTACCTAGGGATATGCAAGTGCCGTAAAAGGACTTGGCATAGTCTTTTGGGAACAGAGTGACTGATCATCTTACCTAGCCATTTCTAAATAGCCTATGATTGTCACATGAGTGTGGGTTTAAATGATTAGCCCATTAATGGCTCTTTGGGCTAGTGGGAGATTGTTGGACATGTGAGCCCACGGCGAGCCATTATGCAATAAATGTTATTGCGAATATCATTCCCTGATCTGAAATGAAGAATAAATAATTTGCATAATAGGTCCCTCTGTACAATTAGGGTTATGTACCATGGCTATCTTAATGATCATACAGCTGTTGATTCAATTATTGAATCATAGAGGCTGGTGTTTGGATGAATATCTAAAGGGTTAGATTGAGGACTCATCAAGCACCGTCAAATGATTATTAAGATGTGATCTCCAGCCTGAGTAGGAGATGGCAATCCTTTCTCACATAGGCTGATATCTGACCGACCTCTTGATGTAGGTCCTCTGCATAGGAATAGAGATTCGGAGGTGTCAGATTAGTTAGGTCAAAGAGTTGACTTAACGAGATCGAGATAACCGAAGTCCTATGTTGAATGCTGTCACAGCATAGGCACGCATCCTCTGACCAGAGACAGATGTATTGCTATATGTCTGAGTATGTACATTTGACAGACCAATAGGTTGATGACCTAACCAAGGTCTATACACCGGCGCGTTGGTGTGCATATAAGGGCATATGAGTAATACGATCTCTCAAAGGGATCATACAGGTTCACTACTGATCCGGAAGACATGAGCTCACTCATGAGATATTGGGAAGAATCAAATTCCGTGCACGGTCGTCTCGCTTTGGAAGCTTGACTGAATTTGTAGGTTTGATATATACTTTTGGAAAGTATATGATCAAGACCTAGGTATGATATATGCTTTTGGAAAGTATATGATCAATACCAAATCCCAATGATCAAATGAGAAACTTAGTGATCAAACCCAGAAGAAGACAGTGCAAAATTGATCTTGATCTTCGGGTTGACCATGGGTCTTCCAGTATGCAGGATGTACAGGTATTGGGAATACCTGAGGGTGATGTGATCATAAACGATTGTATATCCATGACGCTTCCATTCCGAGGGAGTGATGAAACAGGTCTGGATTTTAGTGACTCCTTCTAGTAGAGAAGCAATCTGATCTTAGTCCAAGTGTTGGACATTGATCTGAATGAGATTCAGATTCAATGAGAAGATTGGATTTGCGGTCTTGATTTAATCAAGCATCTGTGGGAGGTTCGTACGATCTGGATTTGAGACGAGATCTCAACATCCAAGTCACTATACGTGGAATAATACAATCGCCCTGTCCTTATCTCCAAGCATCTGCGGAGAAAGCACATTATTCTTGAAAGGGTTCAAGAATAATTCTTTTGATGAAATATCCAAGCAAGGACTTAATGATTAAATGAGATTTAATTATCAAGCTTAAATATGAATATGATTCATATTGTGAAAATGATTATCTAAGATAATTAAATGGGATTTAATTATCAAGGATTAAGAGAATGTGGATAGCACTATCCATGATATATGTGTGTTATAAATATGATTTATAATATACATATATAAGAGAGAGAATTTATGTAAATAGCATTTGTTAATTAATAATGTGGATTGGATTCACATTTATTAATTAACTGGAAATGCAATTTACTAATTAGTTTGGGTTGTGAATATGATTCACATAATATTCAATGGCATGATTGAAATATTCACAAATTAATTTGGAATTAATTTGGTGGATATTATTGCAATAATAGTTATTGCAATTTAATTAAGAAATAATAAGATAAATAAAAAGGAGACAAAATAACCCCCTATGATTTAGGGAGGTTAGTTGACTCCCTTTTTGTTGTCACATTATCTCTTAATTAGTTAAATTAAATTATGTTGATAATGTTGCAACATATTTTAATTTAAATTAATGTTGTTGGTTTTAACCAACAACAATCATAGCCATTGATTTAGCATGGACCAAGCATAGCCTTTGGATCCATGTGTCCCATGGATTGAGATCCATTGGATCCTAAACTAATATAAATAGAGGGCTAGGGTAGCCTTCCATGGTACATCATTAAGAGTTGTATAAGGTGACAACTCTCTCTCTTTCTCATTCTCGCCCTCTCTCTCTTTCTCTTCTCCATTAAGTGGCCGTCCACTTTGTGTTGAGAAAGGAGAGACTCTCGGCTTCTTCTTCAACGACTCGTGGATCTCCATCTTCTTTGGAGTTTCTTACTCTAAAGGAAGACGACGGATTTCGTTTGACAAAATCGGGGGAGCCATCGCTTGGATCTTCATCGAGGATTGCGGGAAGGAACGTGACTCATCATCGCGCCCGCAAGTGCGTTCTTCGTGGATCGGACTTAAGATAGGAGGATCTCTACTTTGGGATCTCGCGATCACAACCACGCTTCAAGAGGTATTCCTTGTTCTTTGTGGTTTGATGAAACGATCCGAGATGTGTTCTCGTGATCATGTGGTTTCATCTTTAAAGTTAAAAATTTTAATTTCCGCTGCATCTAGCATCTAGTACGACTAGTTGCTCCGATTGCATACGATGCGATCGACACGCTTCCGTGATGCGCTTAAGGATACTCAATATCCTTCAGGGTGACAACCTTCTACAGGTCCCTTTGGGAGCTTGGTTGGGAGCCGGGTAGCACGCAGCTCATCGCGTGGTTGGAGCGCCGTCACGACAAGCCTCCTAGACCTTTTACAACCAGTTGAGGCTATAACCTCGCCCTCCACCTCGCTGAAGATCTTCAGTCTATCAATACCTTCAGCTATTACTTATCCCCGACATTTCACGTTCACTCGATCTTTTATTATCTACCACCACTAGTTCATCAACTCTGACCAGTTGATCGAGCCTCGTCACGCACACCTATCCACACCGATCCATGCCTCGCACCACTGCCATCGTTCCCTCGTGACCTGACCACCTTAGACTCGACCTTTCGATTGAGATTAAGATCCATACATCCTTTCTCCATTTCACCGGATGCCGGTCCCCACTTCCACTCTCCTCTTCATGATTTTATATGCAATAAGGTGACTGGAGCTACACCCCCGAGTCCACCTTTCCTTTGCAGGTCTGGGCATGCGTGTTGGACCCTGTGTGTACTCCTGTTGCTCCGACGGACTAGCTCCAGGTGGTGGAGCACCGCCATGCCGTTCCAACCATCCATCGCCTCAGCGGAGCTTGCTATCCAACGCAGAGCATCCTTCTGAAGGTGTTGGACCCCTTCTAGAAGCGATCCGACCACCCGATTGATGCCAACCTTCGATCGAAGCGCCCTCGTTACATGTTCTTCCAGCATGCTTTACATCCATTATATCTGAAGGAGCTCCCCCCGATTGAATCTGAGTTGCACGATCATGCCCTTTTCCAGAGCGTTAGATGAAATTTTGATGTGGATCTGACATGTACGCTCACCTGCGATCAGAGCCATCAGATCGACATCCCAACGGTTATCAGGACCGTACACTAGCGTTGAGACCTGAGTCATCAGAGCTTTTCTCCAGAGGGGCATCCGAGTCGTACGTCAAAGCATGCTTCCCGCACACGCCTGAGGGTATATTTCACTTCTTGTCTCGTCTTTTATGATATTTCTATTTAGTCTAATAAATATAATGTGTAGTTGAGAATATTTGTCGTTAGACCCATGTAGTTTTATATTTGCACTTTAGTCTAGTTGATTTGTAGTCACGTGCGCCCGAACACGTTCTGTGGTGTTTTTTCTAGTTTCTCCTGAACTTTTCATTCGTTACTGAACGAATGTTTAGATTTGATATTTTCATTTATTCCCCTATTTGTCTGGCTCGCATGCTGCGCATGCGTTGTATGGATAATTTGCATAACGCCCCATGTAGTTTTCGATTTTATTCATCCGGGGGCCCATAAACTTAAAGTAATTACAAATAGGTACCTTTGCACTATTTTAATTACATGTCTTTGTTTAGTGCAGTAAATATTAAATCAACTTCAAAATATTTATAAAAATTACTTGTAATCCATGATTGCATATTTGATTTATTGAAATTTATGCTTGTTGATTTTCTCATATTTTCTATTATTAAAAATTCAAAAACACATAAAAAGTGTCCTCTTTATCTTAATAAAATTTTTTAAAATTCGAAAAATCACCAAAAAAATCCATAGAAATTAGGGTAGTTATATTTTAGTGTCTTTTAGTTCAAGTATTTATTTTGCTTAAAAATACCTTATAAAAACTATAAAAATCGCAATACATTTGAAAACTTATAAAAATTATATAAAATTGTAGAAAAATTCAAAAATAGTGATCTTAGTCTTCATTTGTAGATTTTTTATTACAATTTGTCATAAAAATCATGCTCAGGAGTTTTGGATATTTTAATTATTTTTAACTTGCAAAATACTACTGGCTATGCACTGCTTGTTATTTTTGTTACTGCTTGATTTTTAGAAAATTATAAAAACATTTTAAAAGTATATAAAAACTTTCAAATATAATAAAAACATATAAAAATAAAAAATATTTATATTATAATTTTTAAATATTTTTGACCTTGTAGAAAAGTACAAAAAGTGTGTGTGTGTGTGTGTGTGTGTGTGTGTGTGTGTGTTTATCACTTGTGCATATTCCTCCCTTATTGAAAAAATTAAAAATTTGAAAAAAAACCACTAAAAAGATTTTTATTCCTGAAATCTCACTACTTAATTGTGTTCGACCCTAGTTGCTATACAAGGTAAATAAAAATAGCGAAACTGCTTACATTCACTGTTTAATTTTTAGAGTGGTTTGATTTTCTCGATTGTTCGCTGGATTGATTTGTGTCACAACGACACATTAATTTCGTACTTAACCCGAGTCGATCTTTCGTGCATCACCTATGAAAATGCTATGTACAATGCAATGAAAAATATTGTACGACAATTTTCAAAGTTTTGAACTTTTTATGGATTTTTGTTTTGTAGTTTTTTATGCAATTTTTGAAAAGGTTTTGCAAATGTTTTTGGAATTTTCAATTTTTGGAAATGTTTTTGGGATTTTTCAAAATAAAAGATTTTTGAAATAAAAGATAGATACAAATATTTACATGTGGATGCATTAATTATTTACAAGAGTTTAGATTTTTAAGAATTTACAAAGGATTTGTGATTATATATATATATATATACACAATTTATAAAGAATTTTTGTGTGATGT
The DNA here is from genome assembly GCA_037367405.1 of Ottelia alismoides. NCBI lineage: Eukaryota > Viridiplantae > Streptophyta > Magnoliopsida > Alismatales > Hydrocharitaceae > Ottelia > Ottelia alismoides. Next base: position 53,276 of record JAZKJV010002185.1, on the reverse strand, counting down.
ATATATTCCTCAAACTTATTTGAAAATTATTTTACAAATAATTTTGGAAAGTATAGTCCAAAATAATTTTTAAAAATAATTTTTACAAACATTTACAAATATTTGACAATCATTTTGCAAAGGTTTTTCAAACATTATATATAGATTTTTCAAAATATCTTTGCAATCATTTTCCAAACCATTTGCAATTAGTTTTTCAAAACATTTTTATGTCACACAAAGAAAAGAAATTTTTACGAGCAAAAACATATTTTATAAAGGTTGAAAATATTTAACAAAACCATTTACAAATAGTTTTCAAAAGATTTTTCAAAATGATTTTCAAACTATTTTTCAAACATTTCACAACAAATATTTTTTCTTGATTTATTAATCAGTATATACAAAAAGAATTTGAGAAATAATAAACATCTTTTTATTAATTGATTTAATGAATTGTATGGTATATATAGTATTCTATACATTATTTTAGCCATAATTATTCAAAATATGAAAGTACAAGTTATGGCTAAAGTATATACACAGTATATATGACCCCCTATACTTAGCTTGAGCTACGTCCTCATTGATCAGAGAGAAAAGAGAAGACATAAGTTGTACCGAGTATAGAACAGCCTAATGAATAAGCGAATGAAAGAATGAAGAAATGAACGAATGAGAAGTCGACCGTCTACCCTATACATAGGATCAAATAATCCTAAGTATAGAAGACTGTACACAAGGCAGGGAGGGTCAAGGATGGGAATGAACAAATCACAACTCGAACTGTCTCCTCCTATACCTAAGGTAAGATATCCCTAAGTATAGACAAAAAGAGGAGATGGTAGAGGGGATCAATGAATGAAAGAACTTGGGGTGCACACCCTCTATACTTAGGACAAAGTACATCCTAAGCAAGTAGACTGACAAAAAGGGGCGAATCCTTTTTGGTAGAAAAAGAAAAATGAAAACGAAAAGAAGAAAAGAAGAAAAGACATATGAGGATAGAAGAGATCGATGGGAATGTATGCATTACGCCCCTTATACTTAGGGTAAAAGAGCCCTAAGTATATGCAACAACGAGAGTGATGAAACGGAACGAAGAAGGAAAACTCGGCTCGTCCAAACCCTATTCTTAATATAAAGTACGTCCTAGTAAGGAAACACACATATCTGGGGTGGATGAGCGAAACAATAGATGTACATAAGAAAACTAAATCGAATGTACAACGAAATGGATATATAAAGGATCGAGAAGGTAGAAAGCGAACCTTCTTGCAGGACCATTGAGCAATAGATCTGACAAGGTTTAGGTCGACATCGGGGTCCTCAGCTAACACAAATTGATCAGGGTCGACCTGGAAGGTATCCTCAGTGTTCCTAGGGTGAGAAGACACAGATGTGTCAATGGAAGAATTATGACTAGGTTAGGCCTTGGGAGTCTCAGATAGGTCAAAACAAATGGGAACGAACTCATCTATGGAAGTAGCAAGGTCATGTTCTTTCTCTAAGGTCTCAATTAAATCATCAATATCATCGAAAGGCCCGAATTTATTGATGAAAGCAATAAGACCAAATTCAACCTTATCAATCTCTACTAAGTCAACAATGTAGCTCATGCCCTAAATCCAAATGACAACATTTTCTAGAATATCCTTCAACCTCTTGATAAATCCATCAACAAATTAAACGATCATTCTGATTTTCTTGAGAGGCCCTAAGTGAAGAGATTGTACCAACGAGAAGGGTATTATGCAAATTGAAGCTCTGCCATCAAGGAGAGTGTGATCACGTGAATAGTCAGAGATGGTGTATCTAATGAATAGTGTAGCAGTGTTCCCTTTTCTAGAAGATGGGTGGTTGTTGATGGTGTGGGCAGTGGCCATAGTCAAGATATGATGCTCAGATTTGCTCCTTTGCTCTCTCTTCTTGGGTTGAGGAGAAGAAAAATGGGTCATGGCCTAACGAAGTGGGACATCAATGATCTCATGAATAGCAACCACCACTTCAGGTTCGATCAACATTTTTTTAAATTTTTAGACCTCTTCCATACAAGGGAGGAGATCGAAATCATCATATACACTAGTATGATGAAGAGCAGCTATACATTGTCATCCTTGGGGTCAAAGGTTGGACTTGGGTTGAGTGAATGTGGGCAAATGATCTAGTATGGGTGCCCTCTCTTCGCAGTCTGAATCAACAACGTGTCTCCCAAATTCTTTTTGGATTTTTGAATTTTCCTCATTTTTTTTATTGTGGGTGTTTGCAAGCTCTCATAGGTGTCCTCAAATGAATCCATACATCCAAAAGGTGAATCATCGATATGGCTCTTATTTAGGCTATTGAGGTCATCAATCGTCGAACGCATATGATCCATGATCTGGGTCAAAGCCTCAAGTGTGGACAACATAAGAGGTGACTCCCAAAGCTCAGTCTCGGATGTGTGATGTGGTGAAAAATGCGATGGCAGCGGTGGATCAAAGTCTGTGTCCTGAAACAGTGGGTTACGTGGACATGTACATTAAGGAGAATTAGGAGCAAGATCCTCCTGATAATGGGAGGTGGAAAAAGTCAAAATCTGCTTCCTGAAACAAGGGATTAGCCAAATATGTACAAAAGTCAGGTGCAAAGTCCTATAGGAAAATGAAGGTGGACCAATTGGAAGGTACGAGGGATCCGCAAAGTCCGGATAAAAATCGCTCCAGTCGGCCATCTCCGAAATAAAAGGAAAATGATTGGGAGAGCATGTCGCTCAAGTCAAGAGATGTGAGAATAAGATCCAAGTGCGCAGAAAAAATCGAGTATGCACACAAACAATCACAGACAAACTCACACAAAACAAACCCCTCAATTCACCTACCAACACCGTGAAGACCGTGAAAGTTTAATCTTTTTATCTTGTCTTTTTTAGAGTTAGGTGAGAAGACAAAAATTGCACAATCACTTAGGAGGCCTGGGATTGGGGCACTAACCTTAGTATGTACGTGAGTGAATGAAAATGGTTACAATGAGGGGGTTACTCTCCCCAAGACAATGATTTTCTTTTTGGTTGATATTAGGGTCGAATAATATTAGCAGTCCCAATTTTATTGATTATCACTTTTTTGTATTTTTAATGAAAATGCACGAGCATATAGAGGGATCAATTACGTTAGCAACCTAGGTGGTCAAAATCAGAGAGAGAGAGAGAGAGAGTCGGAAAAGCAATGCAAGTAAAAAATCAATGATGAATGCTAAAGCATAAATGCTCACCTTGCCTCCAGCTCTCTACATACAAGGATGCTAGGTAGAATTGAAAATTATACTATATGCGAATGCACGATGAAATTGCCCTAGATGATAATATACTATTAACGCGAAGAACTATATGCTAAACATTTAGAATAGAACCACAGGGTCTAATCTTGAAGCCTCCTCAGTGCCCACCACAGTGGGTCCTACAAGCTCTGTATGGAGGACTCTCGCAGCGCATTATTCCGAGACTAAGTGAAGAGCAATTCAAAATTTAACTAAGTCGAAAGGAGACTATATGTGTAGGCAAATGTATTAGGTATTTGGCCTTAATCTATCATCAAGCAATCCTATGCAAGGGCTCAATCACATAAAATAATGAAAATAAAAAACTAGGAAAATAATTAAAAAGAAAAAGCGATGAAAACAATAGAAAAACCGATGGGGTCCCCAAGAGAACAATCCCCGGACAGTGGACCTCGTGAAGTGTCGAGTGTCCCGAGAGTCCTGAATATTACAAATTAATAATCTCTCTCTCACTTTGAATAAATAAATAAAAAATAAATGCGTAACAAATTTATCTTCAAAATTCCTCCAAGTCCTTCGATGATAGGTCAGAAAATCGTGTTCGCTTCACGTGGGTGTGTAGGTGCTCGTGGTAGAGTGCCTCCTTCGATCCACGGTCCTCATAACAAATACAAACAAGGAAGAGGTGATTCGATATTTTAACAAAAATGTCAAATAAAATGAAAATAAATAAAAGGAAAATAGAGACAAGAATGCACAATCAAATAAAGCCAATCTACGCGACGTTGCTCCCTGACAACGGAGCCATTTGATAACCGAGATTTTGTGAGGGTCAGAATATGTCCTCACAAGGCATAGACAAAATCGCCATGGTGACTGCTCACGAAATCCCAATTAATCAACAAGTAACCCACAATATAAATTAAGTAATGAAATGCAAAATTTGTGGAGTTAAAATTTATTATAACTCTACAGTAGATGTATATAGTGTGTAAGTATGTAGAAGTCGAACACATGGAGCAAACAGGAGAATGGTGCAAATAAATGCAAAAATGTGTGCATCTTGTTATGTATGTGTTTTTGTGCGTTTTTTATTTTTGATTTTTTGTTTTTATTTTTAAATTGTTTATAATTTTATATTTTTTAGTTTCTTTTTATTAATTTTATTTTTAATTTCTATTTCTTTTTATAAAAGATATATAATAATATATAATTAAAAATAATTTAAAGTTATAGAAATAATTTTTTTAGGGGGTTTAATAATGTTTTATTATTTTTGTGATTTTTAAGATTTTTTGCTAATTTTTATAATTTTTAAAGTAAAAAATATTCCAAATCTGGACATAAATAAATAGGATGAAGTGAAATGGAAATTAAAAATAGCAAATAATGTACAAAATTTTCCATAGTAATTTTAATATGTAAATAATAATATAAAGAAAATTATAAAGCACAAAATTGTATTTTTGAGTTTTTAAGAATTTTTTAATTTTTTATAATGGATTTTGGATCTTTTTTATTTTAAGATTTTTTCTATTTTTAGTGATTTTTTTATCTGATGGTTTAAAATACTTAAATAAACAAAATATAATTTTTTGGGATTTCAAAATGATTTTATAATTTTTTAAAAAGTTTAAAGCTAAACAAGGCAAAATTACGCTCTTTTTTATTTTTATAAAATAGGGAAAACCCTTAAAATGATGATATGAAAATGTGACGTGAATATACAACATAGCAGGAGCCTAACCCTAATTTTTGGTGATTTTCGGAGCACAAACATTGTATTTATTAAATAGATCAAACACCCAAAAGTAATGTCCTAGCAGGGGCATATATGCAAATAATTTAAAGTACAGGCCTGACCATGCAATTTCTCCAAAATATTATAACTGCAATTTAAAAATCTAGGACTAAATGTAAATAATAAAATCCATTGGGTCCTCCATACAAAATGTCCGCACTAACGTGGACGAGGATTGGAATGCAAATAATAATAGTACGAGGGATTTTTTTGCAATTATTCTAAAAATATAACATGATTGAGGAATGTTTATGCATTAATATTTAAATAAAAAATTATCTAGGTTGAAGATGCAAAATACCCAACTAATACGTGGAGATGGACGATGATGCACGCCTCACTTAGCCACGTGGCACGCTCTGATGCAGCAATGACAGTTCGGCCTCAGACGGTCCGGATTAGATCGTGCGGTTGGAATCAACATTCGAGGCGAGCGAAGATCGGATGGTAGTTGTGCTTCAAGAAGAACAGAGGCAGATCAGATGGCCCTGGAGTGGCTTGGAAGAACGGGAAGGAGCTTTGTTCCTCTGAGCTTTGATCGGTCGTATCACGATCTTCCAACCTCCTGCTGCTCTGCTAAGAGGCTCAGAAGCCTCGTCTTCTTCCCTCACAACTGTAGACCTCCACAAAAATGTTGGGAATCTCTTTATGACCTGGAGGCTGCTTTCTATCCACGAGGGCCCCTACAAATGGTCATTTCTTGATATTCTCTGCAGTAGATTAGTTAGCACAAAAATGTGACACTCTGGGGAGCGTTAGGAGAGGGAATGTGCGAAGAAGGTGGTTGGGCAGATCTCTCCAGTGGTCAGTGAAGAAGGGAGAGCAGATGTTCCGTTCTCGGGATGATTGAGGTGAGTGGAGGGTATCAGAGGCGACATGAGGTGATAGGAAGTGAAGTGGATGAGGTAGAGGATCGCAGAACGGGAGATCACGGTGAGACAAACGCTCTAGCGAACTATGAATCGGGGATTAAAAACTAAATTACACAATTAAATCACAAATGAAATGAATTAAATGAAAACTAACACTAATATTAACCTAACAAATGAATAAAATTACCTCAAGCTGCGTTGGGTCGCGAAGTGGACATCACAGCGGCGATGCACCTCAGAGATGGGTGGAACACACCTAAGGGTTGCCTGACTATGCTCCCAAAGAGCTAGAGAGGAGGTTGCCACCCTCCTACAATCCGTAGCACATGAAGAAGAAGGCGATGCATGCCAAAGGCGATTCAAAAATCAAAGAAGAAGAAGGTGGATCTTTTTATACAGGCGGATGAAAGGCTAGGAAGATCGAGGGAGTGCAGGCGATTCAGAGCTCATCGTCCCAAAAATTCATGCGCGTGTGATAGCTCGAGGATCAAGAAGAAATATTGGTGAATAAACCCAACCAAAAGGATGCACAGATCCTTTGGGAAAAAATAGAGAAGATGGGTCAACACATAAGTTTGCCAGCTCTAGAAATTCGGTCAGAGAGTTGACCATGGTCAACTAAAAATTAAACCTGGTTGGACCACGTGGACCAACCAAAAAAAGCAGACCAAAATTATTTGTAAATTAAATAATAAATAATAAATGATTTTATTAATTTTAAGATATAAATAAAAAAATGTTTTTGTTTTATGTAGTAATTTATTATTATTTTTATTTATTTTTTGAGGTTATCTATTACATGTTAATTTTTAGGGTATATATAGGTATATTCATCTATGTTTTGGTCATTTTATTTTTATTTTATATTTTTGATTTTATTATTTTATTTACTTATTTTATAAAATTATATTATCTTTTTATACACAAACATATTTTTATTTTATTTTTCTGATATAATATTTACACTTAAATAAATATAGGTGTATATTACATAGGTATAAGTATAGGTATTTCATATATGTATTTTAGTACATTATTTTATTTTTATGATTTCTTTTTGGTTTTAATGTGCTTTAAATATGTGTATATATATATTATAATAATATTTATTAAATTATTAAAATATATAAAAATAATAAAGAATAAATAAAATGAATATTTTATATAGGTAAACTTTACAATAGGGGTCCAAAACCTAACTTTCACATCTTAACTCCTAAAAATATGAAACCACCTTCACTAAATAGCTTACTAAAAGTTATATACAATTAATGTGATTTTGATACATTTTGAGTTTTTATTTAGGAGATACGGGTTTGGGAAGTTGGGAAGATGGGATTTTGGCTATTTATTTATAGTAGAAATGTATAATATATATTATTTTTATATGAAATTAATTTTATATTTTTCTATGTATTATTATCTACAATTTTATGTGCAAAATTTCTTTATTTGAGGTACATATAATGGAAAATAAAATAGGTCCCAAAAACGAATTATTGATGAATAAATAAATGGACTTTTTAATGTAATATTGGCCCTTATCTCCCCATATTTTATTCCTTATCGACCCAATCATCAAGATGCCTAGGTCTCAGGGTTTAGGGTCATAAAATACCTTTAGCATTTTATTCTTTTTATTTTCTTTTCTTTATTCTTTAATTTTGACATTAAAAATATATTTTAGATATAATAAATGGAATAAATAATGATTGTTAATTTGTACAAATTAAGGCTATTTACATGCATTAGCTAGGGTTTTTAAGACCAAAATGATAGAATAATGGTGATGAAATGGAGATTCATCATTGATGTTGTCATGTTTAAAACATGCGATTTTGGATGGGTATTTAGAGAGAATTGATCGGATTTGCTAATATGTGAAAATAACACAAGTCTTATAGGTAACAGATATTTTCAGAGATAGTGTTTTGTAAAAATTATCCTCTTTACTCTTTTTCAGAGATTTTATAATATAAATAAATAGATTTTTTGGGTTGGACTGGTGATTTTAAAAATGGGTTTGATTGGAATCCATTTAAGGTGGAATAACCGCATAGAAATATCTATTACATTTTTTTATTCAGATTAATTCTGATGGAAAATCAATGCTTCTTAATCCGTGATTAGAATTTTTTTAATCCAAAAAAGGGGAAACACACGTAGGTGCCACCCCCCCCCCCAATATATTAATAGGAAAATACTATCAAAACAACCAGGACTCGAGTAGAGTCCGAGCTAGGTGGATTACATTTTCAACATAGAACCTCTCTTCACGAAAAATTACACTATTTCTAGCAAGCCAAAGAGCCCATACACCCACAATTGGTACCGATCTCTGCATTTGGTCAGAATCTAGAGTTGAGGATAGATTCCCAGAATGACGTCGTGTTGTTATGATCAACCTAAGTCACATCCAACATCCGCCAAAAATCTTTCGTCCTAGCACAAGATGCTCGACGGATTCCATCGATGAACTGCACAAAACACAAGCGTTATCTTCAAAGCAAAGGATGCGAGCCCGCCTTTCCTTGGTGAGCAATCTCCCATGTCTCAGGAGCCACATGAAAACTTTAATACGTGTTGGAACTCTCAACTCCCAAATCATCCTGCAATCCTTAACAAGGTCCTCAAGAATCAGGTTAGCTCACTTGATTAGCACATTGTAAGCCTTCTTGATTGAGAACTTACCCTCTCTCCCAACCCAAATGTCATCACCAGAAGTGGAGCCCTCAATCGTAGATAGAGACCACATTAACTCGAGGTATTCTTGCATACGCCGTTCAGAGAGAGAACCTGCGAAAGTAGGTCTCCAAGAGCCGTTATCCCAAACATCAGTGACATGAGCACTTTTGTCTTCAGCTAGAGCATAAAGGCGCAAGAAATAGGAAGCCAGAGGCCCACCATTCATCCAATCATCAAACCGGAAGAAGAAACTACCACCATCACCTAAGCGCAGACGGAGGAGATGAGAAAGATCCTGGAAAGTCGCACGAATACCCTTCCACAAAGCCATCTCAAAACATATGTTACGTAGAGCATCGATAGAGCGGACATCGACCCTATAGATACTGTGAATGAGTCTACTGCACAAGTCCTCCTTGTCGCCCCAAATTAGCACAACCTACTTCAGCAATAGTGCACGATTCATCAACTACAGCCTCAGAACACCGAGCCCCCCATCTTCCTTGAGTAATGTAACCATCTCCCAATCCATAAGATGTAGAACATGTCCATCTCCACCGGTACTACCCAAAAAAACCTTTGCATGATCTTCTCAAGCCGATTGTAAATTCCCACCAGAATAAGTCTCATTGACAAAAAGAAAATTGGGATTGCCACTAATACCGCCTTCATTAGAATCAAGCATCCTCCCCGAGAAAGCAAAGAGCCCTTCCAACCTGCTAGTTTCCTTTCCAGATTCTCAACTATTGGGAGCCATTCAGCAAAAAGAAGGCGACCACAACACAAAGGTAGCCCCAAATATCTAATCAACCTCGTACTTCAAAGGCACCCAGTTCATCAATGCAAGCTTCCACTTCATCCTCCAAAAGTCCAAAAGGAATGACGCTAGATTTATCTCTGTTGATCTCAAGACCAGAGAGCTTCCCAAAGATCTCCAAAACCATTGGCATTCTCCTTATCTCAGCATCCCCTCCCTGGATGAAAAAGATAGTATCATCTGCATATTGAAGGACCGGAACAGAGATGTCTCCCAGTGAATAGCCTGTCGTGAGGCCGTGAGTTGCTACTTGATCCATAATCCGAGGTAAAACATCCACTGGCAACACAAAGAGGAGTGGCGCCAGAGGGCAACCCTGACGGACACCACGTTGCGGCTGGAAGAAACCACTCTCAGGACGACCGCTCACTATAACAGAATAAGATGCGGTGGTCACACACCGCTTCATCCAAGAGATCAACATGTCTGGAAACCCCCTTTTAGACAACAATGACCATAAGAAACACTAATCAACACTATCATATGCCTTGGAGAAGTCCACCTTCCACAGCACGCCTTGCACCTTTCACTGTTGACAGTCTGCTATAATCTTAGAGGCCATCACCAAACTATCACCAATTTGTCTCCCCGATATGAAAGCAGATTGAACTGGAGAAACCAAGTCCTGAAGGACCTCACCAAGCCTAATAGCAAGAGCCTTTGCAATAATCAGGTAGATAGCATTAGAGAGGGCGATGGGACAGTAATCCTCAACCTGTTCTGACGCCTCCTTCTTCAGAAGAAGGAAAACCAGAGCTTTATTGATTCTATTGAAACATGCATTTCCCTTGAAAAACTCCACTAGAACTGCAAATACATCATCACCTACCACCTCCAAAAACTCACTATAGAAGAAAATAGGAAAGCCATCCGGACCAGGTGCGTCATCACAGTTCAGTGAAGATACAACCTGCTTTAACTCCTTCTTCGTGAAATGTCTAATCAGCTACTCACTCTACTCTGGCAAGAGACATGGCACTCCTATTACCTCCCATCTCCACTTTTTCGACCCCACCCTTCTTGAGAGACCACGAAAAAAATTCACTAGCGCTTTTCCAATCTCCTTCTAACCTTCCACTCTTGACTCCCCCACAACCACTACATGGATCATATTTCTTATTATCCTTCCTCCAGACACCGCATGAAAGAACTTTGTATTCACATCTCCTTCCTTGACATTTCTGCCTTGATCTCTGCTTCCATTCCACTGCCTTCCTCTTATCTTCAAAAGCAACAGCCCTCATGAAGTCCCTTCTCTCTTTCATCTCTTCATCCACCAGGTCTCTGGAATCCTCTAACCTATCTAGCCAAGCAATCCCTTCCTCTGCCACCGTTCTGAACGCCCTCCTGGTTTCTCTGACCTCTAGTTTGAAAATGCTTAGTCTCTTCCCCAGACTGATTAACTTCTACGACAAACATGAGGTAGCTGTCCCCTCTCCCTATAATGATCGCCAGTGATCAGAAACCAGGTCATGGAAACCATCCTCAAGGAACCATGACCTCTCAAATCTAAAGACAGAATGCAGAATAACCTCCTCGCCACTGTCTGATCCCAGACAAGAGGAGAATGGTCTGATCTAGTTCTGGAGTGATAAGAAACACCACACATGGGGAAAAGTTGTATCACATCAGGGGAGACCAAAAAGCGATCTAATCTCGATCGGGAGCAAGAGTTTCTCCAAGTGTATCTTATGTTTGCAGCATCAAGAATCTCTAACTGCAAATCTCCACCAATTCCATAAAACCTTGTGAGCCATGATCTTGTCCCCCCCCATCTGTGGTCTGTCAGCCGCGAATAGAGTGACGTTGAAATCCCTATATACAATCCACGCCATATTAGGAAAAGCCTCTCTCACATCCCGTAGCTCTTCCCAAAGGTTACCACAAAGCGAGTGATCTGTAGGCCCATAGACACAAGAGATCACTATCCTGGAGCAAAGATGCTTCATGAGGAGCTCAATCGTCAACACAAACCTACCCCTCCTCTCCGATAGAGAGTCAAACAGGTCCCCATCCCAGGCCACAGCAATACCACCAGCACTGTCCACAATATTAAGCATTGATAAGGTGTTCATGCGCCTCAGCCTGAGAGATTTCCAAAGTACATCTGGCAATCATTGAGCTTAGTCTCCTGAAGAACTACTACATCTGTCAACCAGTCATTCAGAAGAGATCCCACAGAACCTCTTTTCTTGGGATTCCCAGACCCCACACATTCCAGGAGACCATTTTCATTAGTAACCTATGGTATTCTCGATGACGAGGATCACCCCCGCCACCTTAGCCAGATTAAGTTTCTCTAATTCCCTTGCTGACAGATGAGAAACATTGGCATCACCCTCCTCACTCCTTTTGTTTCTCTCCTTCTGCAGCCTGTAGCGTTTCTTGTGCTATTGTCTACAATCTCCCACATCATGACCATTCTCATAGTCACCAACGACGAGATCAGTATCTGAGTCACCACCTTCCTCAGTAACTCCCACCACATCCCCATCCTGTGAGCATGACCCAGCAGCCCTGGCCCTTGCAAACGAGGATGCTTCTGGTGCAAAGAAGCACCGCAGGTCGACTGAAAGCATTCCAGTTTTACAGTATGTCGACATTTGGGGTGGGGGATCCAAAGGAGGTGCTACAACAGCAGCCTTGCCGACCACAACCCTCTGTAGGAGTCACGGGGTAGGACTGGATTCACCAGACTCAGGGGCGTGAGAAAGACGCCACCAACGGAGGGAACAACCTGTGAAGCAAGAGAGGGAGAGGTGAAGCCAATCCGGAAGGGGGCCAACAATTGGGCCTCGGATGGGCGGTTGCAGGAGCACAAAGACTTGAGGAGTAGGTGCAGGATCCATAGACCCACAGTTGGTCCTATTCGAATCCATGACATGTCTCGGAATCGAATCCGGAGCATTCGCGGTCAAAGGAAGAGTGGTCCCACTGATTACAAGAAAAGGTGGCGCAATATCGAGTCCACTGCAATTAATGGCTTGCCATTTGAATCGAAGTCGTTTGGAATTCTAGATTCAAAGGCCTTGAGTAAAGATTTCACTCCACCCTCTACATCCGCTAGTAAAGCCTTGCCATTCAAAGCCTTACCATTCAAAGCCATACCGCTTGAGTTGCCAGAAATAATCGCTCCGTATTCTACAAATTTCTACATTGATGAGGTGAATCAAGGATGCGCCGCCAACCTCGGAATTGATGACTCCAAGCCCAATCACCTCCCCACCGCAGTTCCGTCGCAACTCCACCACTCGCGGTGGTGGAGGAGGAGAAACCTCTTTGACAGAGATTCGAAATCTTGCACATCCCACTCTGAGATGAAGTTGATGCGGTGGGCAACCTTAACCCATACTGCGACCGTCACCACTGCTGCATTCGAACCCGGTTGAAGACCATCTAAGAGCATGGAAAGGCATTCTCCAACACCTGCAAAAAGCTCCTTCAATCTTCCCTCTGAGCGAGAGAGGAAAGGGACACCCCGCAAACGTAACACAAAAATGAGCGGGAGCTAACTCCCCATCGGCGAACCGCAGCCTCCTCCATCACGATCTCAAACCAACTCCTCTGGAAAGAATTGTACTAACTTCATCCACTGAAATACCTTAGGCAAGAGCCATGCTCGAGGACAGCTTGATGACATCCCCCCTGAAGGTACCCCCGAGGAGTGTTGAGAGCTCCATTGCTGCCATCTCTGAGGGATCTTCCATTCCGCCAACCAGAAAATTGCCCGCCGCCCTCACCCGAGGGATGTGAAAATCCCCACCACCACTTCGCAAAAGAGCGGTCTCCCGAAACGAACCTCGCTAAACTTTTCTCCGGTGCAGATGCCCGAGCGCCAGAAAGGTCCGACGATCGTCGCCCATGAGGAACAAAGCTCTTATCAGTCGACGCACTCCGCAGTTGAAGCTATCCGCACTTGAAGCTTCAGTGCCCAACTCCTTCGCAAGTGAAGCGCCAGATCCTTGCCACACAAGAGGTCGCACGATGTCCTAGAGTCCCACATCGAAAGCATTGCTGCCCTTTTCAGAGGAGACCTCCTTCTACCTATCACAGACGTCCAACCTCCCTCCTTAGTGGAGATCAACTGAGGTCTGGAAGGCCTCAGTCGCCATACCCTAGACCTCTCACTCATCCTCTCTCCCTCTCCACGTGTACGAGTCTATCACGAACGTTGGAGCTACACTTAAGAGTGTGACACTCGATGCCTCCCTTCTTCAACGATCTTTGACGATGCCATAAAGATTCATATTAATGATAGGGGTTGGAGCCTTGGTACATGGGGATGTGGGATGAAGTTGTGCCTGTTGGGTATCCTTGATGTCTTTCCAGTCCCAACTTGGGGGCAACAGCAATTTGCCCCTTTGGCAGGGGTATTACTGAAATTTTTCAGCAAGTGGGAGCCCCATTGGCATCCCATTCCAGGACGAAAGTCCCCATCATAGAACCCATTCGTTGGGTGTTTTACAGAGAGAAAGAAGCCCTCTCGTTCGCCACCATTCCAGCCCGTTCCACCAAGAGGGAGAGAGAGCAGCGGCAAGGGCTTCACCAAAAGCCATTCCCCTCCACGTGTGAGAGGAAGAGAGAGGTCGAGAGGGAAGGAGGTCACAACAGGGCTTCCCCCTTCCCTCCGTCGACGCGGGCTGCAGCTAGGGCTGTGAGGGAGGCCGGTTTCTTTGGCCGAGCTCGAGAGGAGCATCATGGAGGTCGTTGCGGACGATCTCAAGAAGCCGAGCTTCGTGTTTGGGTCTCCATCCAGAAGCCCACAAAGGGATTCAATCATCTATCTTGTTTTGAGCACACCTTTGGTATTTTGGATACCCATAGATAGTTAGTTCCTCGTAGAAGAACTATCGTTGTGTGTGTGGCTTGTACCTCGATTTTGTGGGTAACAAAATCGGGAAGAACATTTGGCTCCATTCAACCGTAGTGGAATCGTTGCCGGTCTTGCCCCGTGGTTTTTCCCTCACTCACATCGAGTAAGGGTTTCCACGTAAAAATCCTTCTCTCTTGTGGTGATTGCTTGTTGTGATTGCTTGTGGTTGTTTGTCATTGTTGCTATTGAGTTCCCGTGTGGGGAACATATATTGTGCCCCATTATCCCCACAAGTGGTATCAGAGCTCAGGTTGAGCAACGGGCAAAGATGATGAAGGCACTATGATTAAGCTCACAAGTAGCAACTGGCAGATTTGGAAGGCGAAGATGGAAGACATCTGTATTGCAAGGACCTCCACGATCTGGTGGAGGGGGAGAGCGCTAAGCTGGAGAACATGTCCGCAGGAGAGTGGACAAAGCTGAACCGAAAGGCCATTGGTACCATTTAGAAGTGGCTTGACATGTCGGTCTTTCATCACGTTGCCGAGGAGACGAATGCAAAGGAGTTGTGGGACAAGTTGTTCGAACTCTATGATCAGAAGACCGCAACAAACAAGGCTTTCTTGATTAGAAAGATTGTGAACTTGAAGTACAAAGATGGGACCAAAGTGGCGGAGCATCTGAATGACTTCCAAAGCATAATCAATCAGTTGACCTCCATGAGTTTGACACTTGATGATGAGTTGCAGGCACTTCTCTTGTTGGGTTCATTGCCAGACAGTTGGGAGTCTCTAGTAGTCACTGTAAGCAACTCTGCGAAGGATAGCAAGTTGACCATGGCTATTGTCAAGGGTAGTCTCCTCAATGAGGAGATTAGACATCTCTCTTTGGTAGAGGCATCCTCCTCTTCACATGTGTATGCAGTTGAGAGGAGAGGAATATCCAGCAGCAGAGGAGCGTCACATGAGAGGCAGAAATCCAGAGACAAGTCCAAGGGCAGAGGAAAGTGTCACCACTGCCAGAAGCCAGGTCACTAGAAGAGAAATTGCAGGGTTTGGAAGAGAGAACAAGCTGAAGCCAAGAAAGATCAGAAAAGGAAGATGGCAATGTAGCTGCAGTTGTGGCAGATGAAAGTGCATATGAGGTGATTCTCACCATCCCGGACCAGTGCTTACATGCAGGGAGCGATTTGGAGTGGGTCGTTGACACGACCGCCTCCTATCATGTGACTCCACACATGGAGTTCTTCACCACCTACACTAGGGGTGATTATGGGAGAGTCTTGATGGGTAACGAAAGTTACTCTAAGATCATTGGCATGGAAACCATCTCGATTCAGACGGATGTTGGGTGCTCAATGACTCTTCAGAATGTGAGGCATGTTCCTGATGTGCGACTTAGCCTTATATCAGGCTCACTGCTAGATAGTGAAGGCTATCATCTGAAGTTCGGCGACAACAAGTGCAAGATTAGCAAGGGTTCTCTCATCATGGCTAGAGGTAGCTTGTGTCACACACTCTACATGACTAGAGTGAAGGTCATGGATGGCAGTTTGCATGCCAGTGAAGCAGATAATTCAGATTTGTGGCACCGTCGGCTTGGCCACATGAGCCAGAAGAGCTTACAGCTTCTTAGCAAGAGAGAGTTGATCCCCTACCACAATGACATATCTTTGTCTCCTTGTGATGCATGTGAGGTTGGGAAGAGCAGGAGTGCACCATACAGAGCCAGATCCAAGGTGAAGGGAGACCTTCTACAGTTGGTACATTCTGACGTTTGTGGTCCTATGAACACAGCCTCTTTGGGATGCAACATGTATTTTGTCACCTTCATTGATGATGCATCTAGGAAGGTGTGGGTGTATGTGTTGAGGACAAAGGATCAAGTTTTTGATTGCTTCAAGAAATTCCATGCCATGGTTGAGCGTGAGACAGGAAAATTGTTGAAGTGTCTATGCACAAACAATGGGGGAGAGTACACCTCCCATAGATTTCAGAGTTATTTTGCATAGCACAGCATCATGCATGAGAGGGCAGAGCCAGGCACACCCCAGCACAATGGTCTAGCTGAGAGGATGAACATGACCATTGTTGAGAGAGTTCGCTTCATGCTGAAGACAATGAAGTTGCCCAAGACCTTTTGGGCTAAGGCAGTTCACATCTTATGTTACATGGTAAACCGATCTCCATCAGTTCCTTTGGGCTTCAAGATTCCAGAATGTGTTTCGACATGGAAATACCCCTCATATGCTCATTTGAGGGTGTTTAGATGCAAAGCATATGCATTGGTACCCAAGGAGCTGAGGAAGAAGTTGGATGACAAGGCAGTGCCTTGTATTTTTCTTGGCTATGGAGATCAAGAGTTTGGATACCGTCTTTGGGATCCAAGGAAGAAGACAGTCACCAGACACAGGGATGTGATCTTTTATGAGAATCAGACATTGATTGAGAACACCACTGAGAGTGGTGATGCAGATGAGTTTTCCATTGATGATGACAGTGATGAGGACACAGAGCCCTCTCCAGTACAAGGTACATGTGGCTTGAGCAGCACAAGCCAGATGCAGACCCCGTTGATGCAAGTCCAGGGGACCTAGGGCAGGGGGAGTAGCCTCATCCACATGTAGATGTAGCAGAGCCTCATGTCAGGGGATCTAAGAGGATACGCCAGCCATCATCCCGTTACCCCACTTCCAGGTATATGATGCTCACAGACGCAGGTGAGCCATACACCTTTGAGGAGGCACAGGAGCACAAGGATAAGGGTCATTGGTAGAATGCAATGAATGAAGAGATGCCATCTCTAAAGAAAAATCACACTTATGATCTTGTTGAGCTTTGTAAAGGGAAGAGAGCCTTGAAGAACAAATGGGTCTACAAGCTGAAGTCAGATGACAGTGGCAAGCAGGTGAAGTGCAAGGCTAGATTGGTGGTGAAAGGGTTCAACCAGAAGGAAGGCGTGGACTATGATGAGATCTTCTCCCCAGTGGTGAAGATGAACTCAGTGAGAATGGTGCTAGGACTTGTTGCTAGCATGGATCTTGAGCTGGAGCAGATGGATGTGAATACGGCGTTTCTTCACGGTGATTTAAAGGAAGAGATCTACATGGAACAGCCACAGGGTTTTCAAGAGAAAGGGAAGGAGCACATGGTTTGCAGGTTGAGAAAGAGTCTTTATGGCTTGAAGCAAGCCCCGAGACAGTTGTACTTGAAGTTTGATGCTTTCATGGGAAAGCAAGGCTTCAAGAGGACTACAACCGAGCCATGTGTATATGTTCGTCGTCTTCCCGATGACAGGTTCGTCATTCTTTTGATATATGTGGATGACATGCTGATTGTTGGTCATGATTCCAACCTCATTGCAAAGATCAAGAGAGAACTCTCCAAAGAGTTTGAGATGAAAGATTTGGGCAAGGCAAGTCACATCCTTGGGATGCATATTACAAGGGACAGGAAGAAGCACATGTTGTGGTTGTCAAAGGAGAGCTATGTTGAACGCGTGTTGGAGCAGTTCAGCATGAAGAATGCCAAGCCTGTTAGTACGCCCTTAGCCTCTCATTTCAAGCTATCTAAAGAGTCATGTCCTTCTACTTCTAAGGAGAAGACAGAGATGGCCCAGATCCCATACCAATCCACAGTTGGGAGCCTCATGTATGCAATGGTTTGTACTTGACCCGACATAGCCCATGCAGTGGGCGTGGTGAGCAGATTCATGTCCAACCCAGGCAAGGACCATTGGGAGGCAGTAAAGTGGATCTTGAGATACTTGAGAGGGACCTCAAGTATGTGTCTTGTTTTTGGGAGGTCAGATCCCAAACTATGTGGCTACACTGATGCAGATATGGCAGGAGATATGGGCCAGAGAAAGTCCACCTCAGGCTACATTTTCACTTTTGCAGGGGGAGCCATATCTTGGCAATCCAAGCTGCAGAAATGTGTTTCTCTCTCGATTACCGAGGCAGAATACATTGCAACAGCAGAGGCTGGGAAAGAAGTGGTGTGGCTACAACGCTTTCTTGGTGAGTTTGTATTGGATGACAGTGAGCCGGTTGTGTTTTGTGATAGCCAAAGCGCTATAGACTTGAGAAAAAGTATCATGCACCATGCTCGCACAAAACACATTGATGTGAGATACCATTGGTTGAGGGATGCAATTGATCAGAAGCAACTCATGTTAAAGAAGATCCACACAGATGAGAACCCCTCAGATATGTTGACCAAGGCAACCACTCGTGACAAGCTTCAGCTCTGTAGAGAGCTGAGTGGTGTTACCTCTTCTTGATCTCCATCAGCGGACGACACTTCCCCGTTGGGACTATAGGGGGAGGTTGTTGGGTATCCTTGATGTCTTTCCATTCCCAACTTGGGGGCAGCAGCAATTTGCCCCTTTGGCAGGGGTATTACTGAAATTTTTCAGCAAGTGGGAGCCCCATTGGCATCCCATTCCAGGGACGGAAGTCCCCATCGTAGAACCCATTCGTTGGGTGTTTTCCAGAGAGCAAGAAGCCCTCTCGTTCGCCACCATTCCAGCCCGTTCCACCAAGAGGGAGAGAGAGCAGCGGCAAGGGCTTCACCAAAAGCCATTCCCCTCCATGTGTGAGAGGAAGAGAGAGGTCGAGAGGGAAGGAGGTCACAACAGGGCTTCCCCCTTCCCCCCGTCGACGCGGGCTGCAGCTAGGGCTGTGAGGGAGGCTGGTTTCTTTGGCCGAGCTCGAGAGGAGCATCGTGGAGGTCGTTGTGGACGACCTCAAGAAGCCGAGCTTCGTGTTTGGGTCTCCATCCGAGAGCCCACAAGAGGAGTCAATCATCTATCTTGTTTTGAGCACACCTTTGGTATTTTGGATACCCATAGATAGTTAGTTCCTCGTAGAATAACTATCGTTGTGTGTGTGGCTTGTACCTCGATTTCGTGGGCAACAAAATCGGGAAGAACATTTGGCTAGCGCCCGGCCAGAGAGGAATGAGGCCGAGCGAGCCGAAGCCTATTTTCTTTTTTCAAGACATCCCATTATATATTAGGGGGGAGTGAAATCAGAGTCTCCCCCCGCCCGAATGAAAATCAAGATCAAAAAAACTGTCATTATATGGGCGATTGCCGCCGAAAGGGGGACGTCGGGAGGACTGCTAACCTGTCAGAATATCAGTAATGCAGGACCGAGTTCATCCAGCATGGCGTGTGATACGTTCAGTATTGTCACTACTTCAGTCGAAGCAGGGGAGAAACGAAAGCGGAAACAAAGGTGTCGAGGCACCTAGCACGAGGTTGTGGCAGGGGGGTGGTGACACATCGAGCCTGTGCCTATGAAAAGCTTCACACGATGTACGACGACGTCCATACCGGGGAATGGATTTGTGGAGAGCAGGCCCGAGGGGTGCGAGCCATAGGTTGATCCCCGAGCACTAAGCAAGAAGATACGTATAATATCTCACGTGAGAAAAGTCAAGGGAAAAGACTATGTATCGCGACCGGTTTAGAACAAAGCAAGATAGATAGCAAGAGAGAGCGTGCAAAGAGCACTACGCAACAGCGAATGAGTGAAGCATGAATGCGTGAAGCAGCCCTTGCATCAAATGCCGCTTCAGTCTCCCGTCTAAGCTGCTCAACCAGCCCAGCTCTGCTTCAGCAGACCAACCAGCTCACCTCACACGCGTTAAGTCAGCCATCCCGCCCGATCATTGAAGGCCCTTCGATTATTCTTTCAGTCGTAACAAAATTCAAGCGAGTGCTAGATGGAGAAGAAATTGGTAGGTGGATCATCGAATCTTTCCTTGCTGGTAGCCTGTTTCGCGGAAGATCAGACGAGAAGACAAATGAAGGAGAGTAAACTAGGTCTCTTTTGCCGCGGAGAAAGGGTCTTCTCCAAATACTGGTGTCTAGTATTCCAGCAAGGAGACCTTGCGAACAGCAATCCATTTGGACTTCGGGCAGGCCCCCTTTCTCGGGTCCTGATCGTCGTGGGGGACTATCTATCTATTTCTCCAAACACAATATCTTGAGTACCTATGATGGTGACTATATCCGCTGGCATGTGATGTTTGGACATAGAATCGAGTCCTTGTGAATGGGCAGAGCCAGGTGCTCTTATTTGACGACGGTAGGGATGATTGCTTCGTCATCCTCCAGGATCCCCTCGACGACTTTGAGGTGTATATAGCTTGTCTTGTGATCTACACGACGATTCCCTGTCTCCGGGATCGGTCGACAACTAAATTTGATTTGATATTGATTGACTTTACTTAAGCTATTGATTTCAGGTGAGTATAGGCATCTTCAATTCATCTCTTTTTTGTTTTTCTGCACCATATTTTGATCTTCCTCTTCTTCGATCCGGAATTTCCAGCAAATCTTTGACTCCCCGAATACAATGGGATTTCACACCTGGCGAATCTTTGACTCTACCTCCTCTGATTAAGACTATAGGATGTTCCTGCGAATTATGACCCAGACTATAGACTATAAAAGAAGGGTCCCTCCTCCCCATAAATCAATCAGAAAGCAGCAGTCGAGTCATCCGAAGTCACAAAGCACAACCCATCCATTGCATCAGTTCTCCATCCCTTCGGGCATCTCAGGCAATCGAGCGCCATCCAAGAAGGCCCGCCCCGTAATATCTAATGAAATTGGGAAAACGCATAGAAGAGTGATGAATCGAATCTCTTTAGGAAGAGATTTAGCTCTCATGCCCTACCTAGACTATTGGCTTGGGTTAGCCATACACTAAATATTCTTCTAGCGATTTACATGGCATCATCAAATGATACATGGTTAAGAATCTAGAAGGCACTAGATGTTGACGATCCGACATCATCTAGGCTTCCTCGAAGAATGTGAGATCTCACACCAGGTAAATCCTTAACCCTTCCTCCTCTTACTAATACTACATAATGTTCTCGTGAATTATGGCCGATTATTATATAGTTATATAAGCCAAATCCAGAGGTTAATCGTACTACCCCTTTCATATGATGGGACTTGCTGGAGTATTAGGTGCAGCTCTACTATGCGATATTCATGGTGCTACTGTGGAAAAGACCGAAGATGGTGAGGGTGCAAATACATTCCGTGCTTTTCACCCAAGAGACTGAAGCCTATTATAGAGGAGAGGGTCACTGCCAACTTGGTCAGGGCTTGCTTTAGATATTTGATTAAGGTGACATTTCTTTATGTTATTTGTACCTGTTATTATCGCGTATTATTCTACGGATGAGTGCTATTGGAGTAGTCGGTCTGGCTCTGAACCTACGTGCCCTTCCTTTCCTTGCCTCAAGCTACGAATGACATGAGTGAGGATACGTCGCGCCCGGTGACTCACTCTAGTTGCAGAGTCTGGGCTTGGGATTGACGGGTCGCTTCTGCCTTAAGCAATCGAGGAATGACCCTGCTGCCTGCGCAAAAAAGTACCTTTTTCCTCCACTCAGAAAGCTAGGTGGCTTCTTTCTACTATCTACTAGAAGCGCCTTTCCTTGGAATGCTTAGTTTAGCAAGAGACCTTAGGGCTAGTCTCAAAGGCCTTCAAAGCCAGAACAAGACAAAGTCTGCCCGAACCTGAGATTGCAGCCGCTTGAACAGACCCAGACTATCTTATCTATTAAAGACCGACCTAGCTGAGACTTCGATACTACTATGGATTCCATTCCTGAAAAGATGGCAAGAGCAGCGGAAGAACCCCACCCCCGTGGTTTTTCCCTCACTTACATCGAGTAAGGGTTTCCATGTAAAAATCCTTATCTCTTGTGGTGATTGCTTGTGGTTGCTTGTCATTGTTGCTATTGAGTTCCCGTGTGGGGAACATATATTTGTTGTGCCATCTTTGCTGCAGGGACAGTTTCAGGGGATACTCCTGGATTGATTGTGCCATGTTTTCATGTTAGTTATATCTCGGTTGAGATCTCTTCATTTCTAGAAGATTTCGACAGCAAAAAAATCACCTTTTTATTCCGTAAAAAACATCATATTTAAGAAGGTAGGCAAGGAATACTGGCTTCTTGTGAACATGACTTAATGCAAGTACTTAATCACAAGTAGAAATCCATCGTAAAAATAAGATTCGATAAAACTCTTTTCCAATACTTCGGATGTGATCTTTTCCTATACTTCAGATGAGAAGATCAACGAATATTACTCTAGAAATGCTCAAATAAACAGTTTAGAATTATATATTTACGTTAGTATCTTAAGTCATCATATATTTAATAGAAAGTACTCTCTATATAACTTCAGTTACCTGTGTTTATAATTGGGTTTACTCGATCGAATTAATGCAAAATTCATCATGTTTTGGATGTTTATCTATAGATGAAACCATTAGATTTTCATGACTTTGTAGGGAACAAATATAATTCTTTTTTATAAAACTACATACAAAAGTGATTGACACTTTTGATTAAAATTGTAGGACTGTGTTTAAACCACATAATATTGGATTCAAACACCTAGTGATAAAGCTCTAAAATGTAGTTCTAATCTATGTTGATCAATGTTGAAATGTAATTGGATTTGCTGGTGACAACAATCCAATGTAAAAAATCATTTTATACACAACATTTTGCCATGATTCATAATGTATACAAATTTTTATTCTATTTTTTGATGTTATGATTTTAACCTTAAGTCTCGCTCAAATTAGCAACAATATAGTATGAATCTAAAAGTTTAGACATGCAATTTATCTTGATGCAAATTTCGGGATACAAGCATTTATGCTATCCGAGTTCTAATTAGTTATCTTATTTACGAATAATCACTTATTGGATACCTCAATACACATTTGAAGTCAAAACAAATCACATTTTATGTGGGATTTAAATATATAAACACGTAGATACACTTGAACAACAATTGTAGGTTGGATGTCATTTTCTTAAAAGTTCTTCTATTATTATTTTTTAAATATATAGACAAAACATTATAAGTTGGATGCCATTTTCTTAAAAGTTCTTCTATTATTATTTTTTGAAATATATAGACACATATATAGTAGTAAAATTCCATAAATAAATGTATTTTATAGTATCATCATATCTTTGTCGAATTCCATAATAAAGGTAATTTATAGTACCACTATATCTATTGTAGATTTGTTCACGAATATACTACTCTTCCACAGGGTCATGCACTAGTTTTATAAGATGGATAGGTGGGAAAAGGGGGAACAGAAGCGTGGTGAAAGGAGGAGGTGGATCGTCTACAGTACTGCAGACTCTGCAGTAACTGCTTGAGCCGCTCGATCATGATTGAGTGGTTCACACAAATTTGCACGGTACATGCTCACAAAAAGTAAGAATTCGTGCAAACCACTTGATCAAGATCGAGCAGCTCCAATGATCCACGATTTTACTGTAGAGACTGCAGTAGTGCAGACGATCCTCTCGCGTGGGAATGCCATGCAGAGTCTGCAGTAATGCAGATGATCCTCTCGCGTTGGAATGCCATGCGTAGGAAATGGGGTAAAAGGTGAAAAGGTTCATCTTTTGTGACAGTCATAGCTATTCAATATTTCATGATTGCCTTTGTGAGCTTAATTATTATTTCTATTTTGGTAAAAACATTAAAAATGTGTGCCATGTGTACAGTGTTTACATTTGTATATGAACTAAATTTCGCAAAAATTTTTGGTTTTTTAACAGTTGTGCCCCTCTGAGATATTGTAATTTCAGTTATGCCCTCCTTTTTTTGGAATATCAGTTGTGCCCCTACCTTCTTGCAAAATTCACAGTTCTGCCCTTCTATTAAGGTAAAGTAGGGGCATAACTGATATTACAAAAGGGCAGAACTGTGAATTTTGCAAGAAGGTAGGGGCACAACTGATATTTCAAAAAAAGGGAGGGGCATAACTGATATTGCAATATCTCAGAGGGGCACAACTGATAAAAACCCAAAACTTTTCTTCTACAATCTTGTAGATCACAAAATTTTGAAAAACTTTTACTCCTACATATTTCATTTGATATCATTTGATATTTCTTTTTGAATTTAGAAGGAGTTTTGAATTTTGAAATTCGTTGGCGCTGCTACGTAGTAGTATCTGAGTGGGTCGTCTTCAACATTCGACCATGCATCAAGCGCCTCTGTTCGATGCGCCCCTCCTATTCCACCTCAATTCTCGACTGCTCCGATGAACCTCTTATTTTCCAATATTTTTTATGATTGATCAATGTTGCACTTAACACCTTTCATTGAGATTTAGTCTTTGTGCAACCTTATAGACATCCACGCTTGACGGCAGAGCCTAATTCGTGTCAACGATGAGAAACTTGAAAGCCATATTGCCAACTATAGATATAACATAACGTTGAAGGAAACTCCATGTCTAGTTCATCGTATTTCTCTTAGAAAAACTTCAAAACTTGGAATGCCACCAAGATTATGGTAGTATATATAGTTGTCTGATTACTTATAGAATTTTGTGCGCAATTAATTCAATGTATTGAAGAAAAGTGAATCATCTACATTGAAGCCCGGATGAAAAAATATGATAACCTTATGCATCGTATTGCACTCTATTTGGTGAGGAATTTGATTAGGACTCAAGAATGATAGACTTGTTACTATCATGAACCAATGTTGCAACCTAACAAGGATGTCCAAATCTAGATAGCTCGCCCAGAAACCTTTCTCCCAAATCTCCTATGCCACTACTAACAACAATAATAAAATCTTTTCCCACAATTAAGTAGGGTTGGTGAACATGGATTCTTTGCCTCTATTCAAATCTATCTTGGGTCAATCTTGGGCTTATATCTAAAACACTATGATCCCTTCGTATAGTCTCATTCCAACACTTCTTAGGTTGTCCTTGCCTTCTCTTAGCCAGCTCAACATCCCAAAACCCACATCTTCTAGCCGGTGCATCAGCTGACCTCCTTTGCAAATGACCTAATCCTTTCAAGCGTTTTTCTCTCATCTTATCGTTGATCAGAACTACACCAACTTTCCTTCTGATTGCATCGTTTCGAATCCAATCTTTACATGTGTGTCCACACATTTCACCTTAGCATTTTCATTTTTGCTACCATCATTCTCTACACATGTCAGTGGTTCACATGCTAACATTCAGATCCATAGAGTATAGCAGGTCTAACGGTTGTTTTGTAGAA
This sequence comes from Ottelia alismoides, assembly GCA_037367405.1. Classification (NCBI taxonomy): domain Eukaryota; kingdom Viridiplantae; phylum Streptophyta; class Magnoliopsida; order Alismatales; family Hydrocharitaceae; genus Ottelia; species Ottelia alismoides. Next base: position 27,955 of record JAZKJV010002185.1, on the reverse strand, counting down.
CTTTCCTTTGATTTTTAAAGAAATTTTCCAATCACAGAGAACAACAAATGCTCCTCTCCACTATAACCAGCCTGCGTTTATTCTATTAGTAACATCTCCATCAATTTCTCCTTCATGTTGCAAAATAGATCCCATATATCTAAAAGAATCTCTCTTCCGGATGTTATCATCACCAATCTTCACCTCGATTCCTTCATCATTGCGTCCATCAAAAATGCACTCCATATATTCAGTATTAATCCTACTTATACGAAATCCTTTAGTCTTCAATCATGTCTCCAGACCTCAAGCTTCTCATTTACTCTATTTCCAGTCTCATTAATCAATACAATATCATCAACATATAACATAAACCAAGGTATATCATCCTGAAGGTGACTTCTCAACTCATTCACAATCAAAGTAAAAAGAAATGGACTGAAAGTTGAACCGTGATGGTAAACCAATGTTAATGTCAAAATAGTTAGTCTTCCCAGATTGGATCCTTACACAAAGTAAAGCACTATCCATACATATCCTTTATGATGTTAATGTATAGGATATGTACTTGTCTCTTCTACAAAACTCTCTACAATATCTCACGTAGGATAAAATAATAAGCCTTCTCCAAATTAATAAAAATCATATAGAAGTTCTTCCTTTTAGCATCTATAAATCTCCATTGTTCTCCTCAACAAATGGATGGCTTCCATAGTTGAACATCTAGCATGAATCCAAATTGGTTTTCTTTTACTTTGGGAAACTTGCTTCAACCTTCTTTTGATCACACGCTTTCAAATTTTTGTACTGTGACTCATCAACTTGATATCTCTGTAATTTGAATAATTTGGATGTCCCCTTTGTTCTTATAAAGATGCTCCACGATACTTCTCCAATATTAAGGTTTTTTTCTTGGCTTCGCCAAATAACATTGAATAAATTTTGTAAGTCAATTTAAACACGTCCACCTAAAACTCTCCATAGTTCTACAGGAATGTCATCCGGTCATACAGCTTTCCCAGTTCTCATAACTTTCAAAGCCTCCTCTACTTTCTTTCTTTGTATTCGTCTATACCTTGCACAGATTAAGTAACTTCTCTTACTAGCTAGATCTCCCAAAGTGATCTCTATTTTTTCCTTCCCCGATGAAAAGCTTATGGAAATACTACTTCCATCTAATCTCCTATGCCACTGCTAACCTGTTAATAAAATCTAATTTCTATTTAAATAAATTAGGTTTGGCAATTTACATAACAATACACTAAACATAAGATATTTTTGTAAAATGAAGAATATTCTAGGAACGTTCTTATTATTCATATGTAGTTTATAAAAAGATATAGATTAGAAAAGTGATTATAAATAACTATATAAATATTTCCTCCTTAATATTATACTGTAAAAATCGTAAAATATAAAATATAAGTTTTTTTTACCATACAATACGTTGGGTGTAGAGATGCAACCATATATAAATATCCATATGTGATCTGCTACCATAGCTGGATGCATTATACATAGGCTTTGATATTCATTTTGAAATAGACATGGATTATCATTATAAATGGATATAAATATGAATAACTCTTTGACATAGTACCTATATCAATATATCTATTTAAAAACAAATATATTTGTAGATGTGTTTTTGTTATATGCAATAAATTTTATGCCTTCTTTTACCACAACATATATAATTGTTATTAAATATACACATTTTATATATTTCTATTATGTATAAACTATCATATAAATATATTTGAGTTAATCTATGGAGAGTTCATATATCACTTGTATCCCATCTATATATGTTTTGACAACATAATTGTCATACGCCTCAAGATATGTATTTGTGTCCGTATCTGTATCAATATTTTAAAAAGGATAAAGATATGGTAATAGTTATACTGTATTCGTACCCAAATGTTTGCATCCCTTTTAGATGCCTCGAGGAGTATTCTTACTCTATATATTATATATTTTTAGGATCATTTTAATTATTCAATCTTCTAAATGTGTATTCAAAAAATTATATAGATCCAATATATACATTTTAATCTTAAGAATTAAAATTATACCTTTTACTTTACTTAAACCATACATTATGGAATAAAATTTGAAAACTCATAAAGCTAAGGATCTTCCCACCCTTGTCTCCATCACTGATAAAGAAAACATATCCTGATCATAAATGTAATCAAATCATATATCACCTCACGTCACATGTCATTCTACTCCCTTAGCTATTGAAACACATACTATCCACAAGAGGATTACACATTTTACTAACTCAACACTGCTAGGAAACCGTTTGAGTTTTAAATTTGAGTAACGTAAAAGAGGACGCATTTCTTCCCAGTCAGATATTTACTGCTAAATGATCTGCGCAGAATAGCGCATACATTTCATTAATTCAGTGGAGATGTAAAAGAACACACAATCTCTATATATGCTGGAAGTTAGAAACGGAAAACCAGCAAAATCAATATATATGTACACAGACTTCGCCAATAAGGCCCGAACAAATTTACTAAATCACGTCAAATATGTGCCCCATCAAATTAACACCACTGAATGTAGCATACAGTGTTTGCTGGTGGATCTCAATTTGGTGTGGCAATGAAAATCATCCCCACGGCATCGCCGGTAGCAACTAATGTAAACACAAAGGGGAGAAGCACCCCGACGATCTGTGCGACCGTCGCTACGACGAGCGTAAGCAGCAAGAGAAGAAGCACTTTAACGATGTTTGCGATCTTGATCAGTCTGTCGCTATAGGGACTGGTCTGGGTGGTGCAGAAGAGAACCAAGCTAAAATTAAATACCAAGAGGACCAAAATGGTGAAGATGTTAGAGGATGTTCTGGATATGGCCCGATTGCGCTCCTCAGGGTGTGCGAAGGAAGGTGACTATCCAGGTGACTATCCCCAAGAGGGCTGTGAACGAGAAGAACAGACATCCAAGCGCCAACGAATTCCAGTTCTTCGTCGCCGCTTCCTTCTCCCTCAGATCTTTCGGTGGTTTGAAGATAGAGTTCACATATTCGTCGAGCTTGTTCTTGCTTCCCTGATGACAAGATAAATCTAGACTGAAAAACACTCCCTGCCCAGAGATCGAACTTCGACAATCAAGCAATATGTAGGAACTTCAACAAGATAATTAAAGCTTTGTTGTTGACTGAGTTGTATCACTTCAAAAGAAATCAAATACACAATTATCATGTGAATAATACACAGATAAATGGGTGAACCCGTTTTCATACCTGAAATTGTAGTCCGACTAGTTACCTGCATTTACAATAGGAGAGCAGATCTGTAAATTTATGGATCGCTTGAGCCGCTCGATCTTGATCGAGCGATTCGTATGAAATTTCCACGGTTTGAGCCCACAAAAACACTAAATTTGTGTGAACCGCTCGATCAAGCTCAAGCAGCTCGGGTGATCCGTGATTTTACAGCAGGTTCTGCAGTACTGCAGACGATCTACTCGCTTACACCAGTCCTGAAAATATACTTACATACACCCCCTTGTCCATTTCATACCTATCAGGTAAGTCTTTCATGTAAGGCTACGTTTCATTTTTCTTTCTAAAAACCAATTGTAACAAAATATAATTCCTGGCATTCTTCTTCGTTTTTAACTCTACTTACAAATAACCACCTATGGGCTTCAAGATTACACCGCAATTCTGTTGGGAACAATGAGTATCCCTACTTCCACAATCTGTCCTGTAGCAAAAGGATGACACACCCACGCAGGAATCAAATGGCTATGATGACAAGCAAACTAGCACAAGCAAACCACAACAAGCAACCAGAAGACAATGATTTCAACGTAGAAAACCCTTGCTCGATGTGAACAAGGGAGGGACAAGACCAACAACGATTCTACTAGGTCAAATGAAGCCAAAATGTTCTTATCGATTTTGTTGCCCAACAAAATTGAGATACAAGCCACGAGCACAACCGATTGTTTTGAACGATTAACCAATTGTCTTTAGATATCTAACAATACCAATAATGCTCAAATCTAAGAATGAATAGGTGGCTTCCCTGAGGGCTCCTGGATGGAGACCCAAAACAGCGATGCTTGGCTCCTTAAGGTCGTCGCAACACGACCTCCCCACTGCTACAGTCGAGCTCGCCCAAACAATGCTCCTCCCAAACCTGCATCCCTAGCTCACAGGGAAGAGACACCACTCAGCTCTCTATAGAGCTGAAGCTTATCACGAGTGACTGCTTTAGTCAACATATCAGAAGGATTCTCATCAATATTTATCTTCTTGAACATGAGTTGCTTCTGATCAATTGCATCCCTCGGCCAATGGTATCTCACATCAATGTGTTTTGTGCGAGCATGGTGCATGGTACTCTTTCTCAGGTCTATAGTGCTTGCTATCACAAAACACAACTGGCTCTTGTCATCCAATCCAAACTCACCAAGAAAGCATGGCAGCCACAGCACTTCCTTCCCAGCCTCTGTTGCTACTATATATTCTTCCTCGATAGTCGAGAGAGCAAAACATTTTGGTAGTTTGGATTTACATGATATAGATCCCACTGCAAATGTGAAAATGTACCTGTACTGGAGAGGGACTCGTGTCCGCATCACTGTCATCATCCATGGAAAACTCATCTTCATCACCACTCTTAGTACTTTCCGCAACCCATGTTTGATTCTTATAGAAACCCACATCCTTGTATCTGACGATAATCTTCTTCCTTGGATCACAGAGACGGTATCCAAACTCCTGATGTCCATAGCCAATAAAGATACGAGGTGCAACCTTGTCGTCCAACTTCTTCCAGTGCTCCTTTGGTACCAACGCATAGGCTTTGCATCCAAACACCCTCAAATGAGCATAAAAGAGATCCTTTCCTGTCCAAACACATTCTGGAAAGCCCAAAGGAATCGATGGAGATCGGTTGATCAAGTAACATGCGGTGCGAACCGCCTCAGCCTAAAAAGTCTTGGGCAACTTCGTTGTCTACATAATATAGTGAACTCTCTCAACAATGATCCTATTAATCCTATCAGTAAGACCATGTGATTGGGTGTGTTGGGTTCCGTTCTCTCATGCATAATGCCTTCTCTACACAATAGCCCTGAAAGCTAAGGGAGGTGTACTCTCCCCCAGTGTCCGTACGCATACATTTCAACAATTTCTCTATCTACCGCTCAACCATGGCATAAACTTCTTAAAGCAATCAAGTACTTGATCCTTTATCCTCGGCACATACACCCACACCTTCCTAGATACATCATCAATGAAAGTGACAACATACTTATTGCCTCCCAAAGAGGTTGTATACATGAACCTACAAACATTTGAGTGAACCTCAGATCTGACCTGAATGGAGCACTCCTGCTCTTCCCTACCACACATGCATCACAAGGGGATAGTGTGATGTCATTTTTCTCTCTCTTCCTCAAAAGCTGCAACCCCTTCTGGCTCATGTGCCCAAGCCGATGGTGCCACAAATCTGATGTGTCCACCTCGCTTGCATGCAAATTCCATCCATGAACTTCACTCTAGTCATATAGAGTGTGCAACACAGACTGCCTATAGCCATGATGAGAGAACACTTGCTAATCTTGCACTTTTTATCGCTGAACTTCAGATGGTAGCCTTCACTATATAGTTGTGATCCAGATATAAGACTAAGCCGCACATCAAGAGCATACCTTACATTCTACAATACCCAATATCAATCTGAATCGAGATGGTGTCAATGCCACGATATTAGAGTAACTTTCATTACCAATCAAGACTTGTCTATAATCACCCTTGGTGTATGTGGTGAAGAACTCCTGTGTAGAGTTACATGATAGGAGTTGGATGTTTCAACGACCCACTCCAACTCATTCTCTGCTTGCAAACACCGACCCAAGTGGTGAGAATCACCTCATCTTCATTGTCATGTATTACAACTTCTCTACCTTCCCATCTTCATTCTTCATGTTTTTCTTGGCTTCAGCTTGCTCTCTCTTCTAGATCTTGCAATCTCTCTTCCAATGACCAATCTTCTGGAAATTGTGGCACTTTCATCTATCCTTGGACTTATCCCTAGATTTTTGACTCTCCTGTGACTGTCCTTTGTTATTGTCCTTTCTTACTGAATCTTCGTCTCCTCTCAACTGCATACATATGTGAAGAGCATGAGGTCTCTCCAGATGAGCAATGCATGATCTCCTCATTCAAGAGGTTACCCTTGACCATGGGCATGGTCAACTTGTTGTCCCTCGTAGAATTACTCATAGTGACAACTAGAGTCTCCTAGCTATCTGGAAATGAACCCAACAAGAGAAGTGTCTGCAACTCATCAACAAAAGCCAGACCCATGGAACTCAACTGGTTGGTGATGCTTTGGAAATCATTCAAATTCTCAGCCACTTTGGTCCCATCCTTATGTTTCAACTTCACAAGGTTCCTAATCAAGAAAGCCTTGTTGATTGCGTTCTTCTGATCATAGAGCTCGGAGAGTTTATACCTCAACTCCTTTGCATTTGTCTCTTCATCCATGTGATGGAACACAGACGTGTCAAGCCATTTTTGAATAGTCTTGATGGCTTTTGATTCAATTTTGCCTTTTCACCTGTGGACATATTCTCTGATTTGGCGATTTCTCCTTCCATTGGATCGTAGAGGTCCTTGCAATATAGAATATCTTCCATCTTGAATTTTCAAATCTTCCATTGCTACTTGTGAGCTTAATCATTGTGCCCTCATCATCCTTAACATCTTATCAAACGCAAGATATGATACCACTTTTCTGGGATAATGAGTCTCCTTAAATCCATAGTCCATCCTGCAACAAGAGGATGACACTACAAAATATGGGTTCCCCATACTGGAACCAAATTGCTACGATGACATGCAAACTAGCACAAGAAAATCACAACAAACAACCAAGAAGACACAAATTTTAATGTCAAAAACCATTGCTCAGTGTGAGTAAGGAAAAAACCATGACACGACCAACAACAATTCTACTAGGTCAAATGAAGCCAAAAAGTTCTTCTTGGTTTTGTTGCCTAACAAAACCAAGATACAAGCCACAAGCACAACCATAGTTCTTAAACAATCAACCAACTATCTCTAGGTATCTAACAATACCAATAATGCTTAAATCCAAGAAGGAAGAGGTGGCTTCCTTGAGGCCTCCTGGATGGAGACCAAAAATGGCGATGCTTGTCTCCTTGAGGTCATTCGCAACACAACCTCCCCGATGTTGCAGTTGAGCTCACCCAAACTCGTAGCCCTAACAATTGCTCCTCTCGAGCCTAGGTTGCTACTGCTCTCAAGCCTGAGTTGTTGCTCCTCTCAAGCATGAGCTTGACCTCTCTCTCGCTCTCTCATACAAAGGAAGTGGAGGGTTTTTTCTCAAAACTCTTGCAACAGTTTTGATCCTCTCTGGAATGGAGGAGACGAACTAGGTATAGTCCAAAAGCCCCCAACAAACCTTCAATTTGATGGAAATATTGCAAGGATGTCCTTGAGAGGGGACAAAGTGCAACAACCAAAAATTGGGATCGGATAGCAAAAGATCCAACAAATTCTTATCGTTAAACCTTATCGACAATCCATATTCTTTGAGCGTACTGACCAATTTTTTTGAAAAAGCAGGAAAAAATGAAGACTTGTCAACCACAACTTTCTATCTGTTGTCCCTCCCTTCCCCATATCTCAATCCAGAGCTAGAAACACATACCACTTCCTGCATTAATACATTGGCATTCTCATGTACCTCAACTGACCTCGAGCGTCCTCGAGGGATCATTTGCAAGTTTGCCCTCTACACCATCTTTACTAGAGAGGATCCTCTGCTGTGAAATCCCTGTTGTAACGTAGGGGATCCATCGAATGAGAGATGGATGACCCTGGTAGGGGGCCGACTATCCCTAACCTCCTATCAGGGTCGTCCATCTCTCGTCCGACATATCCCCTGCATTACAACAGGGGATTTCATAGCAAACGATCTACCTCCCTTTTTTAACCTCTCCAACAGCCTCAACTTTCTCAGTGATCTCCTCATCAAAGCGAAGTCGTCGTTGATCATAATCACATGCACTATGTTCTCCATCGTCAAGTCCTATAACATCATTTGCGACTTCTCTATCATCATAAAAGTACACTTGCTGATGTAGGTAAGGGAAACCCTGGGTCACCACTCAGTGCTAGTTAGTAAAGTGTTGGTCCATGCATAACATGGATGAAAAAAAATCTCTTTTTGTAAGCTTGCACCCAGATTTCAATGCTCGAGATTGTTAAAAAACCTAAGGAAGATCAATGTAAAGATAAAAGCATACAATCAAGAGTTCTTGTATGGAGGATTAGGGAAAGATCAAGAAGAAGACTTTAAATCACATAAAGTTCAAGGAGAAAACTTTCATTAAGTTCATTTTATTTTTTTATTATCAAAGTCATGTAAAAGCTTTTCACACATGCATTCATGCATCATTACTTAAAAGTTGATTTTCAAAATATTTCAGGTTATAATTTTCTTCCAGTCAACCAAATATTTTTTAAGCCAACTAATAATGATAAAGTCATCCTTTTTTTCAGATGACTAAGTTCATTTTAGTATGTAATCCGCTCTCAACCCAAAGTTCACTCCAACTGCTAAATTTCCACCTCCAACTTGTCTATGCCAACTCAATAGACAACCAACTTGTTTTGTAGTTGACAAACATATCGATCATTCGATTAATGTTACTCATCAATCGAGTGAAATCTAAGGGTTGCTTGCCAAGATACTAGCTACATACTTCTGTTGACTAACATAATGATAAATTAACTACTTTAGACTTTTAATCTATTAGTTATCTCTCTGATAAACTAGTCATATTTTCAGAGTAACTGTCTTACTTTGAACTTTCCAATTGACTAATCCTTGATTCAAAGGACTGCCACTTTGTTTGAGTGGCTAATTGGTTTTTCACTTGATAATTTTGACTCAATATGGTTATCCAACTCTTGCATGTTAGAAACGCTTTGCACAACTCATATTAAGTATTCAAATGGCTGTAATCATTTGGGACTATAAATATATCATAAGATGTCATAATTCTCATTCAAGTATTAAGAACACATTGATGTATTACCTAGTTTAGATTTTCTCGTTAAATCCTTGTGCCATACATGTTATTTTTTATTTCAAATATTTTTATGATTGATCGACATTTCACTTCGTAGTTTTATTTGGGATTTAGTGTTTGCTTGGACCTTTTAGACAGCCAAAGTTGACGTCCGATCGAGCCTAATTCATGTCGATGATGAGAAAGTCGAAAGAACATATTGATGGATATAACGTTGAAGGGAACTCCATGTCTAGTTAATCATATTTCTCAAAGAAGAGCTTCACAAGTTGGAATACCACCAAGATTATGGTAGTATAGTTGGCTGATTACGTATAGAATATGGTGCACAATAATATTCAATTTATTGAAGAAAATTAAATCATATGCATTGAAGCCCAAATGATAAAAAAATAATAAACTTGAAAGAGATCAATACATTGTATGGCACCCTATTAGGAGAAGAGTTTGATTAGGACTCAAGAATGTTGGATATGCTACTATTATGGACCAATTTTGAAACCTAATGAGGATGTCCAAATCTAGATAGCTCACTTGGAAACCTTTCTCCTCATTTTTAACCCAGTGGGAAAAAAACCGCTAACCTCTTCTCTATGCCACTACTAACACTCAAACACAAATAAACTGTAGCATCCATATGACTTGTTCCTCACAAGGAAAGTGTCGCCTTCATCAACTCTCAATCGGAAGCAATCTACAATCTACAACTTCAATCTTGAAATAAAGAAATCCAAGGAGGAATTTGACCTCCTTGTACTCTAAGAATCCTCCTCCAACCTAAGCAATTACTGACCACAGTGCCTCTCCTGTCTCCCTATGTTCTTCTTGAGGAAAAGCTCCCATTTAAGAATAAAAAGAATAAGAAGAATAAGAAACTCTTGTCTCAAATGATCATGATGGTGGTGATTATGATAGAAAAACGATCATCAAATCATCGATCTAAATAAATGACACTAGGACATCCATCCTCCTAAGAGTCAGGTACACAGCAAACAGATTCCATGCACACATATTTCCACATTCGAAACACATAATAAATATAAGCATGAGAAAATAACACAAAAGACTGGAATCTAAATTTTTTTCTTTCCATTCATTTCCATTCACATCGTATCCATCAATAATTACAAAATCGTATTCACAAAATATACATGTCTACATCAAGAATCTGTCCATACATACATATTACATTCCATGTCTCCCAACTACAAGTAAAAGTTAGGTACAAGTAACTATACCACAAAAGTGTAGCTGGACCAAAAAGAAACTATCAAGCAACATCCGCTTACTATTGCAGTTACTCCCAAGAACATGTGAATCCAATACAAAGTTGTCCAGTACGGTGCTAAAACTACAACAAGCAAGGTGCTAAGAAAGTGTCCAAAAGAAAACAACTAGGTAAACGATCCTCACTAAGAAGACCTCACTCAAATTATCATCCATCCCATTATCCTTACTTATACAAGCATCGTGGATAGTCTGTGGTCTTGGTACATGTGGGACCTAACATTCTGACTCTAAATCACTAAGTAACCTTAGGATTGGGGTGCCTTCATAGGCATGCGGTGAGGTACAATGCACCCAAACTAAGTTCCCAACACATCCACTAGCTTCTTCTGCTAACTTGAAATTACATTTTAAACCCCAAGTATTCCATTTGAGCCATCACATTTCAAATCACTTAACCAAATTCCAACCTGCAAATCATTACGAATCTCCCAAGTCCACTACCCACGTATAAGAATACATGGTGGTGCGGGGCACGAGTTAGGGTACCTATCACTAAGATCATCCAAAACCCTAGTCGGAATCCTCGTGACTACAACCCATTCCTCCTTATACATATGATACTTATTTTATTTCCAATTTGAATACCCAACATTTCTCAGATTTCCTCCTTTAGTAATCTTACCTGGAATACCAACTAATATGTCCTACACCAGCCAATACACAAGTGTTAACCTTAAGGCTTCGTTTGGTAGCCGGTGTACACCGGCATATCCCTCGTTCCAACCCTCCCAATCTGTGTCGGGATTACTTATATTGACCCTACAATTTCTTTGGTATAATGGTTTTTAACAATGTTCAAAAAAATATATTAATATAAAAAATATATTATAATCATTGAAAAATTAAGATAACACATAATCAATATCACATCACATCACAATTATCACTCCAACCCTCCCAACCCTCTAAACAGGTACTATTAACTGGGGATACCCCGACCCAATCCAGTTACCAAACATACCCTAAAGTGAAAAAGCAAAGTAATATACCACCAACCATGACTACTTCGCTTGTTGTCAAAGTACTGGACTGAAGGCACAAAATAATGAGGTTGAACACCGTGCGGTGACTCATCGGTGTACCAAGTAACATGTCCCCAACCAATGCATGTAGGGATCATGGCATCTAAGCTTCTACCTGGGGACCCAAGGGTGGATGCCCCTCATTGGCGACAACTACTGCTACTTAAAATCAATCATCGTGGCATGGACAAGAACCCAACAGAAAAGATGACTGATGAACATAGATGTAAATATAAAGATCTGGACATTTCTCCCACAATTGTTTGGTTGAATACTAATGATGCTCTCACTTACGGAGGCTCACTGCATCAAGTTTTAGCCTATTTACTCACAATGAGCCCATTTCCAATATTTATCACTTATTTTAGTTAGTCCATATATGAAACATTTACATATTATCCTAGATGATTCTACATCTTTTTAAAGTTAATTTTCATCAAATTTTAAGTCCATTTAGTTCCGCATATTATAGAATGATCAATCGTCTAACTTTTATGATCGATCAACAAAGAAACTATGATCTATCATTTGGTGTCAAATGATCAATCACCATTTGGTATGATGGATCATGCATGATCGATCGTCCAATTGGCATGATCGATTACATCTGGGACAATTGTCGAAATCACTCTAATAACGTCCAACAAAGTTGCTCCGATCGTAAAACTAATTATATCCCCGTGTTCCTGCTGTTACCCACATCACAAGTACAACTTTATTTTTTTCCATGCATTCATCCATGAAATAGGAAATTATGATAATATGATGCGATAAAAATCCAACTTTTAGTGGGAAACTCACCCAAACAAGAAACTAACACTGCCTACGAGTTCTAAAGACTATGAACAACTCATGATGTGAAAGTTGCACAGATCTGATAGCAAGAGGGGTGTAAAATACATACCATGTTCTCGCATGAACTTCTATCGCCCAAAGCGAGAGTTTCGCGATGTTCCTCGCTCTGTGCTCTTTGAAATGGTGCGCTCGAACTTTCGATTAGTGGCAGGAATTTTCTTCGATGAGAGGGTGGTGGTGGTGCAAGCAATGGGTCAAGTGGTCTGGATCTAGTTCGGATCCAGATCAAAATTTCCCCGACGTTGTTTTATGCGTAACTCTCTCATACGAAATTCTATTTCGTCATTCTTGAACTAATTGGAAAGGTCTAGATGATCACTACAAGTTGTTGTGGTCATTTGTATGACCTGGAAATGAATTAGATCAAAATTTGAGTAAAAGTTTGTGTTCTAATATGAGAGCTCTCACAGACACTCTCCTAAAACTCTCAAAGGATCCAATAGCAGCCATGATCCTCTTGTTGATATTGCCTAGTCCACTTCTAATTTTGAACTAGTTATCATTCTTTCTTTTACTTAAGTTGCTAAATTTGAAATAGTTTGGAACACAGGAGATTCCCATGGACATCGAACTCTATCTTTTTATGCCTGTTTTATTTATGCTTCTGATCTTTCCTGTGATTTGTGGTTTTTTATTTGCTTGCTTGGTTTTCTCGCTAGATTTTTCTTGATAATAAAGAGGGTGAGAAAGAAAAGTTTATGTAAATTTGTGAAAAGTTTAAGGGTGAGAACCTTGTCAATATGTCTCTATCGTTTAGAGCTCACGGAAGAAGAGACACAAATGGCAGATGAAGAAAGAAGGGAGGAAGAAAAAGAAGGGGGAGGAAGAGGGAACCGCCACATGGTGGTCCAAGGGGAGGTTATGAACCACACCCGATATGTTGTTCTAAAAGGACAGAACAACACCGCTATGTCGACCTGGTGGATCAAACATAAAAAGATTTATTTATTATTTAGACTCCTAAACAAGTGTATAGTGTAAAGTACAAGAGTGTCAAACTCAAGGGGGTAAATTATAGAGACTAAGGTAAAGCAGTAGAAAAGACCAAGGTATTAGGGTTTAGTGAATTGTTAAGGATTTTATAAGACTTTTATGATTTTTTAGTTTGTTTTAAATTTTGTATTGTTTTCAAGTTGTTTTATATATCTATGTGTAAAGAAATATAGGTATGTGATTTATATTTTGTATTTGATTTTATCTTTTAATGCTTTTATGTTTGATAATTTTCTTTACTATTTTCAGGGATTTTTTGTAAATTTTTAGAATTTTTATGGATTTTTAAAGTAAAAACAATTAATTTTACAAAACTATGAGCTATTTTGATTTTTAAAAATGCTAAACCATATGAAAAGTTTTGGCTTTTATTTTTATTCTATATAATGTGATATTAGCTTTAAAATGATGTATTATATTTATTTTTTTGTGACTTTAATGAATTAGTTATGATTTTATACGCTGTGGTGTATTTTTAGATTTCTAAGTTTTATTGTTTGATTTTTAATTTCTTTTTGGTTTTCTGTTTAGAATTTACTAAAATATATGTAATTTAACTTTTGTGGAGTTTTTGGAGTTGTATTTTTATCTTTTATGTATTTTAAAAGTTTGTATGTATTTTATTAATCCTTTTTTATTTATGAAATATTGAAAATGATATTATTTTTCAAAAATATTCTTTATACTGTATATAATATTGTTTAAGGTACTAATAGGTATAATTGTTTGATTTTTATTTCAAGTATTTTATTCAACAAATTTTTTATGGTATAGTATTAATAGACAATATATGGACTTATATCTAATAAAGGCTAAAGTATAAGGCGCCACATGAAATAGGAATAACATGGGTGTTTGAGAACAAAAACACTAGCGAATCACATGTATCCCATGTGAACGAACCAGCACATGTTAATGAATTCCCATTCATGCACCTTTAATCTTTCATTTTTGGCTTTAAAGCCCAAGATAAATATATGTAAATATCACTAACACACATGAATTGACATCTATATATTGGCGTGTAAAAACTGTATTTAAACACTAAATAAAAGAACAAAGACAAGGAAAGAAAACAAAGGAATTAGAATTCATATTGGCTGGCCCTAATCCCCGAAATCAAGTGAAATGTTGACTTGGTTGACTATGAATAAAGTAGGGGTAGATACGGTAGAATAATGTACATAAATACTCTATATATAGCTCATTCTTCTACTATTTTATTTAGCATTATACACATCTCAAGTAAACATGTGTTCAACATGAAACTTATACATATTATGTATATAAAATAAACTAAAATATTGATAAAAATATATCATGCACATGTCACTCTATATACTCAATTGAAAAAGCCGTAAAAAATACTTCAATGATCAATATTCTCACCATATGAACTCAAATTGAACCAAACTTACCTCCAGTATATTTAAAATTAAATTATCTATCTAATGATTGTAGTTTCATTTTAACTGAAACTAAGAGGCAAATGTTAGATAATTGGGGCACATTGGTAACTGCATATATGTATTTCCTTCAATATTAATTATTGTTTATGATTTTAATCACCTTATAATTTTAAATAATTATACATACTATACAAAATATACTAAAAATACAAAAATAAAATTTAAACCCTTGAAAAGACCAAAAATGATTAATAAATACAAATATATAGGTATAATATACCTGTATTGTCAATTACATGTAACTATTTATACATATAAATAAATATACGAAAATCCCAAAATATGTATAAATACCTATTAAGTAATATTGTAAATTAGTAAATTATTTAAATAAGGTATTTTATAGATAAATAACAAAATAATAATAAAAATACATATTATATATGTATAAATACACATAAATAATAGTATATAAGTAATTATACCTAATATATTATGTTGTAAAAATAAATAAAAAACCATAATAAATTAATTTAGAAAATAACAAACACTTTTGATGTTTATTTAATAAATTTGTTTGTTATTTTATTTTTTTCTTTCTCCTTTCTTTTCTCTTATGTATTTTAGCGCTGACGTGGCCCAATCATATTGCACGAGATGTTGATCCCCTCCCCCTATCCATGTTATGTCAGGCAATGTACCCCATGCTAGTTCTTCATATTTTCTCGTGTGTTTCTTTGCTTCTTTTGGCCCTCTTGTTTCTCCAATTTTGTACATCAAATCAAGCTAATTCTCATCTGATCTTCAATTCGGATCTATTTGGCTCGATTGCTTGTGAAACCTTAATCGAAGTATGCCACTCATGTTACTTCCATATAACTCCACCTCTAGTCATTGAGTACGAACCCTGAGATGATCCTCGTTGGTCTAAGGCGAGGGGAAAGCATCTAGATCGGATTGATGCATCATCGGAGTTCCTCCAAGTAGAATCTGCTTCCCTGGTCCTTCTGACTATGTGAGGACCCGTATCTTAGATTTTGAGTTTCTTGTTTAGTCCTATAGTGTAGTCTTGCATTTCTTTTTTTGTGATTTACGCTGCTTTATCCTAAAACCAAAAATCTTAAGTACGCTGGAGCATAGAGCTCTGGCCTTTGTTCTCCAAGTTCTACATCCTGTTCCAACCATCCAATGCCCTCATCTTGTTCACTTTACTCTCATATGCATCCCAATGATGAATCACCATTTCATCACCTTTATTCTTTCATTTTGATCTTTAAACCCTAGCTAAATACATGCAAATATCATTATTTTGCATAAAATAACAGTTAATATGTATTACGTAATTATTGTATAAAATATTGTATTTAAAGAAAAAAAATAAAAGAATGAAGAAAAGAAAAGAAAAAGAAATGAAATACCATATATATTGAATGACCCTAAACCCCGAGACCTAGGCATCATGACAATTGGATTGACAATGAATAAAGTAGGGGGAGACAAGGGCCAATAAATATAAGAAGCACTAATTCTTAATTCATCAAAAAGCTCAATTTGAAACATATTTTATTCTTTATTATTTATACCTCAAATTAATAAATTTTGTACATGAAAGTTATAGATAGAAATATATAGAAAAATACAAAATTTATTTCACACAAAAATAACGTGTATTGTGCTTTCTACACTCAGAATAAAAATCCAAAATCCAAACTTCCCATACATGTATCTCCTCCATATGATTTCAAAATTCATCAAAACCACTCTTTAATTATATGTAATTTTTTATTATCTATTTAATGAAGATGGTTTCATTTAATTTGGAGTTAAGATATAAAAGTTTGGTTTTGGACCCCAACTGTATATTATACATGAATAAAATATCTGTTTTATTTATTCTTTATTTTCTTCAATATTTTATATTTTTGTAATTTTGAAAATATTATTTATAAAATATTTACATAGTTAAAATAAAATAAAACATTAAAATTACATTAAAATAAATTAGTAAACATAAATACATCGATGAATTGTATACATATATACATATATAATAAGTAGTTATAATTAATTAAGTGTACATATTATATAGAAAATAAAAAAAATATTTTTATATGTGTTTAATTATATTAAAAAATATAAATTATGTAGATAAAATGATAAAATTTAGAATGGAAAATAAAAATAAAATACATACTTTATAGGTGAATATACCGATATTTACTCTTGTAAAAAGTAACTTACAATAAATTAACTTGTAAAAATAAATAAAAATCACATAAAATATTGCATAGAATAATAAATATTTTTTTATGTTTAAACCTAAAATAAATATTTTTTATTATTTTAATTTAAATTAATCAAGATTTACTTATTTGTTTATCTTCTTCCTGGCTGACGTGGACCAATGAGGAGTGAGTCCACATTGATCGTGGTCAACTACTCACCCCTTCCTAGGTCTGCGGCTGATAGGTCTTTGACCCGACTTTCATAGATTTTTCTCCATCACCTCTTGCACCAAAACTGCTCGATGTCTTCTTAACTTTTACTCCTAGATTTTTGCTCTTTCACACCGAAACACTACATCGATCCGAGAATCAATAGATTGAGTTGTCACCTCAATCCAAAGTCACTCAGTATATAATATCATCTCCACCTTCCACCTCATTTTGATCTCTCTTCACTGTTGAAAACCCTTACCTTAATAGTGATCAAGGTCCCTAGGGACAACATGCATCTCTCTAAGGGATCAACGTGAGGAATCGGTGTAAATTGACGAAAATCCAGCTCGCCGACCATCATGAGTTTCTACTCACAGTCCTCCCCGGTCCGGTGAGCTTTCTTTTCTTGCATTTATCTATTCCTAGCCATAGCAATAGAGTAGAATAGTTTTCATTCCAAATTAGAATCACCCTTTATTTTGAAAAAAATCAAAAAAATCATAGTGTTTTGAGTGTTCTCCGACTTGTCGACCACCTCCATTTTATATCCCCTCGCTTCCTTTATGACCAACGCACCCCAATCCATCTTGATCTGCCCTAGATCAAGTAGACGATACTCCAACTCCATCGCTCGCTGGAGTATCCTCTGCCATGCTCCTCTGCCCTTCATTCTAGCCCAAAACCGTGCCTAGACCTTCACCTTCGTGTCCCCAAGATGACCATGCAGGTTTGAGCTCGTTAAGACCCCATCCGGGTCAATTTTGTCGAAGAGCAGATACCTGGATCCGTTTTATCCTCGACCATCGGGGCTCACTCCAGTGACCCTCGGTCCCATTTGAGACCTCCAAGAGTCAACCAACATTGCCAGGAATCTTATACACCTCACCGCATATCCCTAGACCACTGGAGCTACACAAGGGAGAGGATCAAAGCTCGCCCGCTCGATCGTTCTTCCCTGTTTATCCTCCCTTGCTCTCCATCGTTAGATTGATGAGGAACTCTAGGTGAAGCAACAACCGTTGGATGCTTCGTCCCATAGCTGCATAATCAACAACCGAGATGTAATCTCGGCCACTCAAGGGTGAATCGTCATCATGCTATCGGAGGCAGGTACGCGTCAAGTGCATTGATCTACGCCGTCGGATCGCTTTAATGAGGATATTTTTCTTATTTAACCCCTACCTTTTCATATTTTCTTTTTAATATTTAAACTTTCATTTGTAGTGTAAAAGGTTTTGGTTATTTTGCATTTAGCCTACTATACTTCTCATATCTGCATTTAGGTCCAATCCATGTCACCCATGTGCTTGTGTGCATGAGGGGACTAGGTATTTTGCATCTAAACCCTCAGACTTTTTGTATTACTTTTTAGTCCTAGTTTTTATAATATTTGTGTAATATTTTGTGGAATATTTGCATTTGGCACCCCATACTATGTATTAATTACAACAATACCCCTATAGGTATATATTATTGGGAATATTTGGAAATTTACATTTTTAAACATGAATTTCTCTAGGATGTTCGGAAACAATGCCTAAACTTTATATATTTGTAAAAATACCCCTGCCATGTTGTATTTTCTTTTTATTCACTTTTAAAATAATAGCTCATGTACCTTAAAAATTTGTAGAAAATTAGGATAAATAACTTAGATATTACTCTACCATATATTTTTTTAAGGTATTAAAAAACATAGTTATTTTTCACTTTCTAACTTTGAAAAATACAAAAAATATAAAAATGTTTTGAAAAATTCCAAAAAAAATATATTTTATCAATGGTTTTTATCAGTTATGCCCCTCCAAGATATTCTAATATCAATTATGCCCCTTCCTTTCTGGGAATATCAATTGTGCCCTCAACTTCTTGTCGTTCTATCACTTATGCCCCTCCGTTAGTCTAACTGTCAATGAGTTGAACTTAGCCATAGTTTTTTCAAACCATGGTGCAGTTAAGAGGGGCATAATTGTCCACACTTCTTCTTCATCATCTTCTTCCTCCATTTGTTCTTCTACCTTTCTCTTTATAATTTCTCTCTTAAATACACCTTCATGCATCCATGAAATCGCTACAATTTTTATCGTTACGAATATATCACTCATTGCAGATCAAATGGTAAATTTCATTGAATTTTTCAGTGAGTTTTTACGAATAAATTAATCAAAAATTTATCGTAACTAAACTGATGTTGAAAGTTCTCCCGTTTTAACCTGCATCCTCCCCTCCCCTTCCTCCTCCAGCAACCCGTCCCTTGCGATCATCCAAACCAGCAGCCTCCTCCTTGCGACTGCGACGGCAAGAAGATGTCCCTTGGTAGAGGAGGAGGAGGCGACAGGGAATGACACGGTGTGGGCAAGAGCTGGGGGCGGAAAGGAAGGTGCGGGGTGGATGGGAGGTGCGGGTAGAGGAGCTTTGGGAGGATGAAGTGGTGTAGGGGTGGTGGGAGGAGCTAGTGACAGAGGGGAGGTATGGGGGCGGAGGGGATATGCGGGGGAGGAGCTCGCAGCGCAGGGGGAGGTGCAGGGGCGACGAGAGGAGACAACGGTAGAGAGGGAAGTGCAAGAGCGGAGGAGAGGTGCTAGCGACAGAGGGGAGGTACGTGGCGGATGTACGAGGGAGGAGGAGAGGCGCGGGTCGATGAGCTTGGGGTGAAGGGGAGGTTCGGGGATGGAGAGGCGGGGTTGGCTGGGGAGGAGGGGTGGAGGAGGAGGTGCGGAGGAGGAGCTTGGGACGGAGCTCGAGACTGGAGGGTGTCGAGCTAGGGAGGAGGGGGCAGGCTGGGGAGGAGGGCGGAGGAGGAGCTTGGGGTGGATCTTGAGGATGGAGGGGATCGGGTTAGGGAGGAGGGGACAGGCCGGGGAGGAAGGCATAGCAGGAGCTCGTGGCGGAAGGAGGGGCTGGAGGGTGCCTGGTTGGGGAGGAGGGGGCAGGCTGGCGAGGAGGGGTGAAGAAGGAGGTGCATGGGCTGGAAGGGGAGGAGGAAGAGGAAGAGGATGGGGGAGGAGGAATATGATAGTAAAAGGACCTTTTCAGTCTTTTTTTAAATTTAATTCCGTTATGTCCTCCAAATTAACGTCCGTTTGCATCGGTGATGGATGACATTTAACCCGAGGGGTACAATTGATAGAACGACAATAAGTCAGAGGCACACCTGATATTCCCCAAAAGGGAGGGGCATAACTGAAATTGCAATATCTCAGAGGTACGCAACTGATAAAAACCCTTTTATCTATAATCATATTTTGCACTTACAGACAAAAAATCCCTAAAAATAACAAAAGAAAATCACTAAAACATAAAAATATCCAAAATCCTTATAATAATTATAAAAAAGTTCTATAAAAATCCAAAAATATTTGTTTCTACCTCCATTTTTTATTATATTTACTATATATTACAAATAATTTGGAAAATTTCAAAATCTCTAGTAATTTTTAAATTCCAAAACAATTCGACCAATTAATATAAGTAACTGTTATGACATTTTAATTCAATTAAAAATCCAAGAAAATTCTAAAAAAATTATAAGAAAAATACCATAAATAGAGAAAAATATAAAAAAGATAGAACATTTTATTTCCTCATTTTTGAGTATTTATACTTATATCTATAAATATAAAACCCCTATTATATATAGTGATATTTACTTATATTACTATTTATAATTATAATTCTAATTATTTTTAAAAATATCGAAATCATTCTCTAAAACATTAAAAAATAAAAAGGAATGTATCTTAGGGTATTTTCCTAATTTTATTTATTTATTTATTATCTATATTACCTATATTATAAACATATATTACGTATACTTATATTATAATTAATTAAAAAGAAAAATTTCAACTCAGAAAAACTAAAAAAATTATAAAATAAAGTCAAGTAAAAATATATAAAAACAAAAATCCAAAAAAATAAATAATTAAAAACCCACTAAAAATCATAAATCTTCATAAAAATCCAAAAAATATTTATTGTCTTTTTAGTCAATTTTTGTTGTCTATCCCTCGTTCTCCTTGTGTTCGACACCATATACATACTTTCTCTATACATCTACATATAGAATTATCATAAATTTATACCCCTCATTTTGATTGTTTATTACATTGCTTGTGTAGGTTGATTGTTGATCGATATCGGGTTTCGTGAGAATTCGCTTCAGCGATAGTGTAGTCTTGGACTTGTGTAGGCTACATTAGACTCTCGTCAGATCCGTGCCGTCAAATGGAACCGTTGCTAAGGAGCAATGCGTAGGATAGAATTTTGGGAATATTTTTCCTTCATTATTTTTCTTCATTCATTTTCTTTTTATTTGATATAGTTGTTTCATTGTGCTAATATATTCTCTTCTATTTTTCTTGCGAGGGACCTCGAGCCGACAACGACTGCTTCAGTGGTTGAGCACCCAAGCTACAAGGAGAACAACTATTCTACTAGCCAGGTACTTGGAGAGAGCAAGAGAGAGAGAGAGAGAGAGAGAGAGAGGACTATCAGCATACTGCCCTTATTTTTATTTTTGTAAGAGATTGCTATTTGTTTTTGTACAATTAATTTGTAATAATACAGATGGACTTGGACTTGGACACTCGGGCCCAAATTTCAAGTGATTGTTCACTTGGAGGCTCACCCGTATGATATATGCTTTGGGAAAGCATATGATCGATACCGATTCTCAATGACCAAGATTGAGAAACTTAGTGATCAAACCCTGAAGAAGACAGTGTAAAATTGATCTTGATCTTCAGGTTGACCATGGGTCTTCCAGTATGCAGGATGTACATGCATTGGAAATACCTGAGGGTGATGTAATCTTAAACGATTGTATAATCATGACGCTTCCATTCCGAGGGAGTGATGAAACATGTCTGGATTTTAGTGACTCCTCTCAGTTTCACGATTTTATCACCTTTGTTTCTTTGTTTTTAGTGTTTTGAGTTTTTTTGCCTTATTTTTATTTGTTTTCTGGAATGAGCCCTTAGTTTTGTAGGATTACTTGCTTGGTGATCTATGGCCAAACACCTAATTTATTGCATATACGTATGTCTCTATGTTTGGACTTAGATTAAAATTAATTGTTAAACACTTGGATTTGAAACCGCGTACCTGATGAATCTGTTATCCATCACTCCAAAAGTCAAAAATAGATCCTTGTTCCCGAGAAAATAGAGGCATATTTCCTTTTAAATTGCATAAATAGCATTCATGCACACATTCATAATTCATGCATTTTAGCAGCTCATTTGCATTTAAATAAGAAGCCAAAAATCCCTTGTAAAATACCTCTTCACCAAAATAACCTCTTCTCTATAATATATATATATATATATATTCCTTAATAATATAGTGAAGAATACCAAAAATCACCCTTGTAAAATAGCCAAAATAGCCTGAGAACCCTTGTACATTAAAACACACATAAAGCCCTCATACAAACCCCGAATTAGGTCTACTCACTCTTAGAATACTACATATTAAAAGACCTTCAAAATGAGACTAATTTCATTGAAATTGGAGCTTGTATGAGAAACTTGGGTTTTTGGGCCATTTTGTATACTACATATGTATATTTATGTATCCTTGTATTTATGTATCATATTTTGACCTCATCTCCGTCTTTGGTCAACATGAAACTTGTAGATCTCATCAAGATCTACAACTTTCATGTTTTGAGTTTTTCCAACTTCGGCTTCCTCTTCTCTCTACACGTGTCTCTTACTCCAGCCACTCACAGCAGGCCACGTGGCGCCCTCTGGTTGCGCCACGCGGCCCGCTTCCCATCGCCACATCCGCCCGCGCCTTCAGCCGTTGGATCTCATTTCAGATCCAACGGCCCAGGCCTTTCCACGTACCTGCCATCTCTCAGCCATCAGATCTACCCCGCACTTCATCTTCACCATCCCTTAGCGCCGCGCCCACAACTTGACACGTGGTGCGCTGTACGCCGCTTGATCGCATCCCCGATCCTCTCATCGCAGCCGCCCTTCTTCCAAACGAATCATGCCCCTCTGATCAACCCTATCTTCTCATCCTGGCCGTTCGCGTGCGCTTCACCCTCATCTCGACACGTGGTGCGATCACCGCTCTCCGATCACAATGCCTCAGATCTAATCCTACCCGACCAGATCCCCCTTGATCCCCACCGTTGGATCTCAAGATCCAACGGTGGAGACCTCGTCTCCTACCTCCAGGCGCCCCCCTACCCCACGTCCCTTGCCTTGCGGGAGGGGCGCCCCCTTCCTATTTTTGGACGTACGTCGGCCATCTCCTCCGGCCGCTGACACCTCCACGACATTACCCACTCAACGCTCTCCCTCGCCAGCTCCCTCAAGCTCCACCACCTCCACCATACTCGCCCCACGACGACCACCAACTTCGCTACTCCACCAGCCAACCCACCATCTTCACCTTATAAATACTCCACCACCGGCGCCGTTCACCCCTATCCGCCACTCCAGAGAGGTTCCTCGAGCTCCAAGCTATCCATTGGTGACCGCAACTGGGAGTATTGTCGAGCGAAGACAAGGATACAACTCCGGCGAGATCCACGGCCGCCACCACCGTGCTGCAGCCTCCCACGAGCAGCTGCACGAGCTCGGAACCTTACCAATCCCTCGAGCGAAGACCTGGAGCTCAAATCTGAGCCCCATTCCCCAGGTAACCACCTCCATTTGTCCTTCGATCTTCTTCTTTATTTTCTTGCTTTTTCTCCGATTTTATTCATCGCCATCGGCCACCTTCTCCCCTCCAATCCATCTCGACGAGCTTCGCGTCGAAGCTCCCGTCCTCGCGGTCCCATTTTCACACTCCGACGACGCGTTTCACACTCTTCTGACCAACAGCTCCGCCATTTGGCCGGAGCTCGCTTGCCGGACAACCACACTCCACCTTAGGCCTCGCCGATCACGCTACACTTCTCCACGAACACTTGCACGCCTCGGCTATCTATTCTAACTCCTGCAGGTTCTCATTCCTTCACTGGCCGGAGCATCACCGGAGCTCCCTTCGAGCTTCGTCTCCAGCGAGCTTCAGCCCACCTCCACAGCCACTGAGGACACCGGAGGCTTCGCCGCACGACCTTGCATCTTCCGAGCTACTCGGGAGCATACGAAGAGCTCCATTGACGCCTAACGACCTCGGCGGAGCAGCTCCATCGACGCCGGAGATCCGCCTTCTCCTCCGCAGGTGGCGGAGGACCGTTCGAGATGACGTACAGCCACTGTTCGATCAACCGATCGAACGGCCTTCACTTCGCCACGTGTTCATCACCGCGCCCGTCCTCAACCGTCGATCGCGCCTCAGATCTGACGGTCCCTCCAGTCGCCACGCGTCTTCATCGCCAACCCTTGGATCCATCTTGATCCGAGGGCCTTCAGGCCGCCACGTCGACCAGTCCGAGCCTCGGCCTCCAAGCCTAGGCTCGGGCGACCCGAGGCTACACCGAGCCGCATTCCGAACCTCAAGAGACCCCAAGCCTCGCTCCGAGCCACCGACGCCCTCCGAACCTAGGCCGCCCACGTGAGGAGCACGTGCGGCCTGGGTTAATTGCACAGAAGCCCCTAAAGCTTTCCGAAATTACAAAGAGGTCCTTGTGAAGCAGACCCCACGTGAGGAGCACGTGCCCTATGGAGAATTTGCGTAAGAGTCCACCATATTATCGGTAATTGCATTTTAGTCCCTGTCTGCATATTTATTTATTGAAATTTTAATTTCCCGTATTGCATTTACACCCCTGTGTTTACACGTGTCCCTAGAGTGCATTTTTCATCATTTTGAGATTCTTAAAATTGCATGTTGTTGGAAGTTTTGTCCTCTGTCTATTAGTACACGTGTCTGATTTTTGTAGGCTTATTTGAATTATTAATGAATTAATTGGTGCATTGTTGACATATTTTGCCCAGTGATGCCTTTTGATTTTTAATTAATTATCAGTGCCTTCAAAAATTATCAAAAATTCACAGTAGCTTAAGGACATCATTTTTAACATACCATAAAAATTTCATAGCATTTGCACGCATATCGAGGCCTAAATAAATTGTTTAGTGATTTTCTTAAATTAATTTTAATAAATTCATTTCACAGTGAAATTAAGTTCTGTCAATTTTCCTAGGTCCCTGATTATTAGAGCTACCTAGGATAATTTTACTGCTTGGAAAAATTGTGATTTGATATTTATTAAAAATTAAATTCTGAAAATCACTCTGTCTGTTTATTTAATTCACAGTAAATTCATTTTGAGTCGAAAAATTCCAAAAAAAAATTAGTGTAGGTCATTTTCATCATAAATAACCATCTGGCCAATTTTCATTATTTTTGGACTTCATTTGATACATTAATTAAATTGCACATTAAATTGGCCTGCATTGTCTGCATACGTCTGCATAAAAATTAAAAAGACCAAAACAGATACTCCTCGAAAATCAACACTCGAATAATTGCTTTAATTTACCTAAGGAGACAGATGCCTCCCTGAGATCGACCTTGGACTTACCCCAAGTAAAAAAAAAATATTGCCGCTTAAAATTAACTTCAAATTAATCGATAAGTGGTTTTTGATCAACATCTCGTATCCGACTGCAACGAATTCTCAACATTAATTTGGACATTAATTTGACCGAATTAACATAGGGTGCGGGAGCGTTATCAAAATGGCGCCGTTGCCGGGGAGGCACGGCTTAGGTTAATTTTTAGCAAATTTTTGAGTGTTTGATTTTCCTTCCCCGGGTAGTCTGACCCCCGGTTTTCTTGTAATTATTTTCTCCCATTTATTTTTACATTATTGTATAACTCTCTGACCTCCAATTATTTTTTGTGTGCGAGGACCGCGAGGAGTCGGCGACGCTTCGAGGACCTAGCATTTAAATTTTTGAGTGAAAGAGAGGCTTTGTAATTACATTTTATTTTATCTTTCTTTCACATCATTTCTAGCGGTTCCCGTTTGAGATCTCGCGTGTGTAAAGATAGTGAAACTGTGTCCCGTGTGCTGTGTGGGTGAATTGTAACTTAGCTTGCACTAGCGGCTCCTCGAGCCACTCTAGGACTTGTTTGTGCTCGTAATCAATAGGACCACACAACACACTTAAAAGACGCACCTAGACCGTAGTACTTAGTCAAAATTAAAACTGTTCTTCACGCTAATAGAACTGCCTGTCTAGAAGCGGCCTTTCATCGCTTGCATTTGCATGTAGAGTAAAGTTTTCAATTCTGTATTGCATCCTGCATAAAAAAGCGAAGGGATCACTGTAAGTATTCTCTACTCAGCATATCATCATCGATTTTTCGTGCATCGGCTTTTCTCGATTTCCCCCTCTGGTTTTCTCACTTAAATTAAACAGGAAATTGGGACTGTCCGATAGGCGTGCTTTGTGGTGGACTAATTAAAGTGATAACTTAACTTTAAAAATCGGGACTGCTAACAGTTTTGACCAAAAAAAAGAGAATAAAATCTGAAAATTGTTTGCGGGAGATTAATCCCCGACCTTGTTTTCAGGCTGAGTGAGGGTACTTGAGTGTGTGTGAACACCGTAAGGCAGAGCCCAAATCCCCGCCTTCCATATCACGAGCCAACTGATCTTAGCAAATATCACGAGTGGGATACTTTTAAACTCATTGACAAGTACCAGGTAGCCTCCGCCTTCGCGGGTAGATAGGGGCGAACCAGCGGTACTCCGCGACAAGGCCTAGCTTTGTCAGCCTCCGCCTGCTTGCAGGTAGATAGGGGCACGTCATTGAGTCCCCACTCCGGATAGGAGCGCAGAAAGGGAGGATTGGCGGTATCTTAGGCGACAGGATAAACAGGGAAGGCGCATCCGGCTCTAAGCCGACTTCCCTCTAGGCCTCGTAATCCTTGCTATCTTGTTTGAAATATCACACTTAAAAATTACAAGATAAACTGGACTCAACTTTGAGTCCTTCACTGTGTTGAGTGTGAACCCAGGGTCTTGGATTGTTCCTGTTGCTTGCTTCAGGTAGGAGTAAAATCCTATCTTCTTCCCTCTTCATCAAGATGAGTGATTGGGGAGATCTCGACGCACTATTCACTGATCTCTCTATGAGTCCCCCAAGTAACTCATCTTTCTCGGTCCGAGCGCACCTTGGACCACCCAGGACTCATGACCCTCTTGAGTCCTGGTCCCCTCATGCTCAGGGTGGTTACTCTCAAACCAACCCTTTTATCTCCTCCGAGATTACCGAGGAAGACCATTGCCTCGGTAATCCCTTCCTTGATTTTCCCTCTAACACCGATCTTATTTTCCATTCCCCAGAACTAGAGGACGAGATGCCGCCAAAAGTTCCACCAGATGAGGAACAAATTAAACAGATTCTTGCCCGCCTCGCTGAAGCCGAACAGAGGAATGCAGATCTCACAGCGCGGATGGGACGGATCATAGCAGCAGAAGGAATCGACCGACCAATGGTTGATACCTACAACCCGGCGCGAGAACGAGATTCAGAACTGGTTGGCACCTGCAGTTCCCGCTCAGGCATTTGAGCTGAAGCCCCACTTCCTTAGTCTGCTTCCGAAGTTCAACGGAAACCTTAATGAAGAACCATACACTTTCCTCCGTGACTTCGAGTTGGTGTGCAACAATCTTAGCCATCCCAATGTTGGCCAAGATTATATTCGGCTGAAGGCCACCCCTTTTGCTTAGGTGATAAGGCTGCTCATTGGCTGAAAAACTTAGGGGTGGTATGTTCTACCTGGATGAAGTTCAAGGACCTTTTCTTGAAAAAGTTCTACCCTCTCAGTAGAACTAATCAGATGAGAACAAAGATCTCCAGCTTCGCTCAAGGACCCAGCGAACCGTTCCATGAGGCTTGGGACAGGTTCAATGACATTAGTACAGAAATGCCCCTGCCACGGCATTTA